>CM033469.1:196726547-196777938 GCA_019447015.1 Hymenochirus boettgeri | reverse complement strand
CCCATTAATAATCTCTATCCAATCCTTTTACAGGACAGATAAAGCAAGGAAGCATGTGACTGAGGCAGGAGGTGTGGTCTGACACTGCACATACGACATATAATTCATCCAGTTCTGAACAGGCTTACATTTATTTTAATGCAATTACTGAAGTCATTATATAGCTTATTGTGTTTTTAGGGGGGTTGTTTTCAGATTCTGAAGTATAAAAAATGGAATTTAGTTCTCCTTTAAATATGTTATGATAACATTGCCATGCAGTGTTTCTTTCCACTTTTCATTATATAGCAAGAGAAAATTTTGTCAGTGTGTGCCAGTCTAAAAAACTGGTGTATGGTTTGGAAAGACAAAGGTTGTCTATGGCAGGGTTTCTCAAAGGGTGTGCTGGGGCACACGGTGTGACTTCAAAGAGCCAGAGGTGTGCCTCAGAATTTTTGTAGTAGAAATATTTTCACCTGTATAACTTACATTTTTGTTATTTGTTATGTTTTCTTATAACCATGGATCTGGATCACAAACCACTCACCTCCTGGCCATTTTAACTTGTCTGGGGATTCCTTCTTAGGTCAGATGGGCTGCTGCATTCCTTCTAGGGTTTCAAAGCATGCATGTCTGTCTTTAACCCTACCTTGGGTCATCAGTGTGACAGTCCCTATTTCACCTTCTTGTTTTTGCTTTACCCTTGGGATATTGATTTTTTCTGGTTTGGATGACCGTTTTTTTATTTCTTTATATAGAACTTTTATGTTTTAGGCAATATCTATTTATAGATATAAGCTATTGGAAGAAATAAGGAATAGATGAGCATGAAAGTAGTCATTGGAGACTGCACAATCGGCCGTGATTTACCAGCTTGTCAATCACCGACATTGGTTGCAGGCTCCCCAAAAACAAAACACATTGCAGATTTTTCGGGCCAACCGGCTGATACATTGAAATGTCGGTTGGTCTTCCCAGGAAAATCTGCTCATGTGTAACCAGCTTATAAAGAGGCTAGACAATACAAGACAAGGAAAACCTTGGCTCAGTGGGGCCATTTTTTGGAGGGGGGATACCATTTACTTTTGAAATATCAGAAAACAATCTTTCCCTTTAAAGGGCATGTCCACCCCCAAAACTTAATCCCCCCAACTACTGGCCCCATCATGTAGTGTAGTGTAATCCTTACCTCACATCCCAGCTCCATCTGGTTCTCCTGTTCCCCCCCAAAGTGCCAAAAACTGCCCACCAGGAGGCTAGCAGGGCTCTGCCTCTACCTTGCCTCAGGTAGATTTTTGCCATGTGTACTGCAGCCTTCTCCCCCCTCCCTCCTCTCCCGATTCCCTCCCCTAGCGTGAAATCCTTCATATGCAGATTCCCCAAGGGCTCCCAGCCCCAACCGCTATGTTTATATCTTGAAAGCTCCCAAACTTTACTTACCTCTCCTCTTTTCTCCGGCGAAGTAAGCTGCCGGCAGCCGCGTCCGTGATTGGCTGCCGCTCAGCCAATCACAGACGCGGCTGCCAGTCCCGCCCCTCTGCTTGCATTTTCTCGCAAGCAGAGGCGGGAGCGGGCGGAGGAAAGAGGAGAGGTAAGTAGAGTTTGGGGAGCTTTTAAAGAATAAATATAGCAGTTGGGGCTGGGAGCCCTTGGGGAATCTTATATACAAAAATTGTATTTTGGGTGGACATACCTTTAAAATGTGATCTTGCAGTTAAAGGGTAACTGTTGTCTCATACAGTCAGGATAAACAAGGATGTGTGCGAGATACATGACGTGCCTTGCATCACTTTGTCTTACAACATTACATCTCTGCAATGTGTCTAAAGTCCAAATCTCACGATTTCTTAACAATAGCAATCGCAAGAATGTGACACAAGTAGAACATGTTAACCTTAAAGAGTGTGTCAAAATCGTATTAAAGCAGATTAATAAGGCGATGGTCAACCGATACACTAAAATGTCGGTTGGTCAGGTGGAATATTGGAGTTTGTGTACCCAGCTTAAGGCCCTTAACAAATTAAACCACCAAGATGGGTCAAACCGCATCCCTGGGATTTATGGCTGGTACTTAAAGCCCTGATAGTCCTCTATTTAAGCCAAGCTTTGAGATTTCAGTTTTTCTTTGTACTAGGAAATTATCTTTCTTAGTCAATTTTCTGTTTTTGATAAAAAATACTTCTTTTCTATAATTATATAGAGATCTTTAAATTTCATTGACGTTATATCCTAAAGTAAATTCAGATTTTGCCATAATGAAGTAATTGTTTTACCATTCTTCTTCCAAATCCTAAAAATTGGGAGGAACAATCATTCCACATTTGAATGTAGCTAGTGTGTCAGAACATATCTTTACAGAACTCTGAATTTAGGAAATCTTCTCATTTTCTATGAGGAAAAGATGGTCAGAAGTCTTCCAAATGATCAGTGTTGAGGTGGACCTCCCTAAATGTGCAAAAGTGTTCGTGCATACATGTATTCATTTTATAAGCTTGACCTGTGTTCCTCTTTGAAGATGGTCTTGGAATCTATGTTCTAATAAACTAGCAAACCCCAAACATGCGCATGCATTCCACCACATATGTGCACTCGATTCGCATGCCGCATGCAGCAGTGGATAACGTCACGCGCGCATGCAGATGGGTCTATAGCACAAGAGAGAAAAGGTTGATGGGAGCGCACACTGTTTTTCAGAAAATTCCGTTTATTTCATCACACAAACACACACCATTTCGGAGAACGCTATGTCTCCTTCATCAGGTGTAACTCACACAATAACCACTAGATGGTCTAGCATCCGTGCATATCGGCAGGTTTGTTTAGTAGATAGGATTTCATACATTTGGCATTCCCACCATTTTTTCCAGTTTAGTAGGGGTATGCGGTTTGTGTATTTCCTGTCCCATGACTGAGGTTAGAGGGTTAACCACACTAGTGACCACTGCCTACATTGATATCAAGAGATCATTTTATAGAGATATTAGAGAAAATGAATAAGAAAGAAGAAGTGAAATTTGAGGTGTGACAAGGCATGATCTTAAAAGATAACAAGATGCTACACAATAGAGACAAAACCTGGTTTTACAACTCTATTGTAAAGTAAGTTTTACAACTTTTTCTTAGTCAAAGAAGTTTTGGTTAAATTTCTTTTGAGCTGTGCCTCAAAATTTTAGTACTGGAAATATTTTTACCAGCCTAAATTACAAGTTAAATATGTTATGATAACATTGCCATGCAGTGTTTCTTTCCACTTTTCATTATATAGCAAGAGAAAATTTTGTCAGTGTGTGCCAGTCTAAAAACTGGTGTATGGTTTGGAAAGACAAAGGTTGTCTATGGCAGGGTTTCTCAAAGGGTGTGCTGGGGCACACGGGTGTGACTTCAAAGAGCCAGAGGTGTGCCTCAGAATTTTTGTAGTAGAAATATTTTCACCTGTATAACTTACATTTTTGTTATTTGTTATGTTTTCTTATAACCATGGATCTGGATCACAAACCACTCACCTCCTGGCCATTTTAACTTGTCTGGGGATTCCCTTCTTAGGTCAGATGGGCTGCTGCATTCCTTCTAGGGTTTCAAAGCATGCATGTCTGCATCAACCCTACCTTGGGTCATCAGTGTGACAGTCCCTATTTCACCTTCTTGTTTTTGCTTTACCCTTGGGATATTGATCTTTATTTTCTGGTTTGGATGACCGTTTTTTTATTTCTTTATAAGAACCTTTTATGTTTTAGGCAATATCTATTTATAGATATAAGCTATTGGAAGAAATAAGGAATAAGGCAGTGAAAGTAGTCATTGGAGACTGCACAATCGGCCGTGATTTACCAGCTTGTCCAATCACCCGACATTGGTTGCAGGCTCCCCAAAAACAAAACACATTGCAGATTTTTCGGGCCAACCGGCTGATACATTGAAATGTCGGTTGGTCTTCCCAGGAAAATCTGCTCATGTGTAACCAGCTTATAAAGAGGCTAGACAATACAAGACAAGGAAAACCTTGGCTCAGTGGGGCCATTTTTTGGAGGGGGGATACCATTTACTTTTGAAATATCAGAAAACAATCTCTTCCCTTTAAAGGGCATGTCCACCCCCAAAACTATAATCCCCCCAACTACTGGCCCCATCATGTAGTGTAGTGTAATCCTTACCTCACATCCCAGCTCCATCTGGTTCTCCTGTAGTCCCCCCCCAAAGTGCCAAAAACTGCCCACCAGGAGGCTAGCAGGGCTCTGCCTCCTACCTTGCCTCAGGTAGATTTTTGCCATGTGTACTGCAGCCCTTCTCCCCCCTCCCTCCCTCTCCCGATTCCCTCCCCCTAGCGTGAAATCCTTCATATGCAAGATTCCCCAAGGGCTCCCAGCCCCAACCGCTATGTTTATATCTTTAGAAAGCTCCCCAAACTTTACTTACCTCTCCTCTTTCCTCCGGCGAAGTAAGCTGCCGGCAGCCGCGTCCGTGATTGGCTGCCGCTCAGCCAATCACAGACGCGGCTGCCAGTCCCGCCCCTCTGCTTGCATTTTCTCGCAAGCAGAGGGCCGGGAGCGCGGCGGAGGAAAGAGGAGAGGTAAGTAGAGTTTGGGGAGCTTTTTAAAGATATAAATATAGCAGTTGGGGCTGGGAGCCCTTGGGGAATCTTATATACAAAAATTGTATTTTGGGTGGACATACCCTTTAAAATGTGATCTTGCAGTTAAAGGGTAACTGTTGTCTCATACAGTCAGGATAAACAAGGATGTGTGCGAGATACATGACGTGCCTTGCATCACTTTGTCTTACATCATTACATCCTGCGAATGTGTCTAAAAGTCCAAATCTCACGATTTCTTAACAATAGCAATCGCAAGAATGTGACACAAGTAGATACATGTTAACCTTAAAGAGTGTGTCAAAATCGTATTAAAGCAGATTAATAAGGCAGATGGTCAACCGATACACTAAAATGTCGGTTGGTCAGGCTGGAATATTGGATGTTGTGTACCCAGCTTAAGGCCCTTAAACAAATTAAACCACCAAGATGGGTCAAACCGCATCCCTGGGATTTATGGCTGGTACTTAAAGCCCTGATAGTCCTCTATTTAAGCCAAGCTTTGAGATTTCAGTTTTTCTTTGTACATGGAAATTATCTTTCCTTTAGTCAATTTTCTGTTTTTGATAAAAATATCTTCTTTTCTATAATTATAGAGTAATCTTTAAATTTCATTGACGTTTATATCCTAAAGTAAATTCAGATTTTGCCAATAATGAAGTAATTGTTTTACCATTCTTCTTCCCAAATCCTAAAAATTGGGAGGAACAATCATTCCACATTTGAATGTAGCTAGATGTGTCAGAACATATCTTTACAGAACTCTGAATTTTAGGAAATCTTCTCATTTTCTATGCAGGAAAAGATGGGTCAGAAGTCTTCCAAATGATCAGTGTTGAGGTGGACCTCCCTAAATGTGCAAAAGTGTTCAGTGCATACATGTATTAATTATTATAAGCTTGACCTGTGTTCCTCTTTGAAGATGGTCTTGGAATCTATGTTCTAATAAACTAGCAAACCCCACAACATGCGCATGCATTCCACCACATATGTGCACTCCCGATTCGCCATGGCCAGCAGTTGGATAACGTCACGCGCGCATGCAGATGGGTCTATAGCACAAGCAGAAAAGGGTTGATGGGAGCGCACACTGTTTTTCAGAAAAATTCCGTTTATTTCATCACACAAACACACACCATTTCGGAGAACGCTATGTCTCCTTCATCAGGTGTAACTCACACAATAACCCATAGATGGATCTAGCATCCGTGCATATCGGCAGGTTTGTTTTAGTAGATAGGATTTCATACATTTGGCATTCCCACCATTTTTTCCAGCTTTAGTAGGGGTATGCGGTTTGTGTATTTCCTGTCCCATGACTGAGGTTAGAGGGTTAACCCACTAGTGACCACTGCCCGTATTGTACAGACAATGAAAATTACTGATAAATTACCATACCTCCAAACTTTCCAGGATTGTCTGGCACATTCACTGATTTCACCTTGTGTCCCACTATCCCGGTTCGCTATGCAGCCAGTGTCATGTATGAGTAAAGTTTTTTGTTTTTTTTACAAAAGTTCTATTTAAAAAAAAAAAAGTTTACGGAGACCTGACAATGCTGTCAGAATCAAGTAGTTTGCATTAGAGTAGCATAGGACAGGAACCTCCACTGCTGCCGAGTTAACTCTTTAAATATGTAAGAGAGGACTGGAGGTGGAGTGTCAGGTACAGGAAGTGTGGAGCATAAACTAAAAAGATCCAATTTCTGTGGAAATTGTGATGACACAGGTCTGTGTATGTGGTTTGGCAGACACTGTCTGTCACTGTTTAACATTTATCTAGTAAGGCAGCAAAAATATGTGTGTGTGGTGGGGAGTGGTAGTAGATGCTAGTCTGTGCCTATCTCTGAGTCCACATACATTGTTCTGCTCTGGCTTTCTTCAAAATCCTGCCAAGACTGTTAAGACTCACACACATGTGAGGTCGCAGGGGGCAGCCAGCAATGAACGATGTGTATGAACGTCAGTTTTGCCCAATCATCGTGCTGTCTATGGGTGCTTTGTCAGTCGTAACAGCCAGTCGATCGGACCTCATTGACAGATCCACCCAGCATGTGTATGAACCTTTAGAGTAATAGAAGCAGCACAGAATTTTCAGTTTATTACTATCTGACAGTCTCTTAACAGTCTGGCAGAAATCTTAAGGCACAACAATGTATGGGGGTCTCAGGGATAGAACTACATTTAAAGCTATCATCACTTCCACCTGCCTGTGTTAAACCAGCCATCCAGTCAGTGTTACTATCAACCCTGCAGCCATTGTTGTCAGCCCTCCAGTTAATTAGCCAGTGTTGTCAGCTCTCCAATTCATTAGCTAGTGTTGCCAGTCCTCCAGTTGATTAGCCAGAGCCTCCAGTTTATTAGTCTGTTACTGTTATCTTAACCACATCATACACTTGAAAATTTTAAAAACAATTTAAAATGGGGATATTGGTCAATAAAATAGGTGTAACCTAGTGTGCGTGGCCAAAAAATTACCACACACTGCATCTCCCCCCAACCTGTATCTCTTTTACATTTTAAAATATTGTTAGTTAGAAATGTTCAGTTGTGTGTCCTGGATACCAGTGTGGTGCTTGCAGAAAGAAGGACCCACATTAATCCTGAATTATTATCCCCTTCCACCAAAGGATCAACTTGAAATGGCAATCATTGTCTACCTTTGTCCCACAGGAGGCAGCCACCTAGCAACAGCTGTTGGGCTTGGCGGCTGCCTCCCGAATAAAGTTTTCGCGGGCACGCGCACCCGCTCCCAGCCTTCCGCGCATGCGCGATCTCGCGAGATCTCACGAGAGTCAGATTTTTTCAGCGGCGCCATGGAGGAGGATTCGGTGAGCGTTGCTTCAACTGCCAGCGACCTCTTTTCACCGAATTTTCACCCCTCCCCACGGAAATTACCCCACAAAAGGGTGGTGAGGGACACCATATCATCCTCCTCAGATGAGGAGCCTGTTTTCAAGAGGAAAAAGCTTCCCTCACACCCCTTTGGTACCTCTGAGGAAGCCATTAGCCCTGCTAAGGGCCCTAGAAGGGGTAGAAAGTGTCCTCACACTGTGAAACACGGTGGCATGTTTCACAAATTACACACCCCCCATGTCAGAGAACTCCTTGACGCTCGTTTGAGCAAAAGTCACAGAGGGAGGGAGGCGTTTGCCTCACATGAAATGGCGTCATTAGAAGCACCTTCCACATCTTCCACAGTGGATTGGGACTCTGAGACAGTGTCCAGGTCCTCCGCTTCCTCAGAAAGGGGAAAGATTAGCGAGCTCCAGATGGCTCGCGTGGGGTTAGCCGGTAAGCACCCCCCTCAAAACTTTTCTCCCAACGTTGGGACATATCAAACCCCAGAGGTTTTTAATTTTGCCCAGTTGGCATTCAGGTCCATGCTCGTTAAAGAGGACGAGCTGGTGCTCAGAAATTGTCTAGGGGTCCCATACATGCAGGCCCTCATAGCTCCAGAAATAGATCCTGCATTAGCTTCCTTTATTAGTGATGCCCAGCCACATTTCTCCTTAGATAACACACTGCGCAGTATCCAGTACAAAATAGCGGATGCAGCAGGTCCACTGCTGTTCATGCTGTCCAAGGCTGAACAGGAAGGCGATATAGATGCAGACCATTCCTTTCGCCTACTTCTCTCTTCCAAAAAAGCGTTACTTAAAGCAACCAGCAGGGCTACGCTTATAATAGGCCAGACCTTTAATTACATATCTAATATAAGAAGGGCCCGATACCTTACTTCGACAGGCATGTCAGAACTTGCCCCTAAGCCCCATGGATCAACTTGAAATGGCAATCATTGTCTACCTTTGTCCACAGGAGGCAGCCACCTAGCAACAGCTGTTGGCTTGGCGGCTGCCTCCCGAATAAAGTTTTCGCGGGCACGCGCACCCGTCCCAGCCTTCCGCGCATGCGCGATCTCGCGAGATCTCACGAGAGTCAGATTTTTTCAGCGGCGCCATGGAGGAGGATTCGGTGAGCGTTGCTTCAACTGCCAGCGACCTCTTTTCACCGAATTTTACCCCTCCCCACGGAAATTACCCACAAAAGGGTGGTGAGGGACACCATATCCTCCTCAGATGAGGAGCCTGTTTTCAAGAGGAAAAAGCTTCCCTCACACCCCTTTGGTACCTCTGAGGAAGCCATTAGCCCTGCTAAGGGCCCTAGAAGGGGTAGAAAGTGTCCTCACACTGTGAAACACGGTGGCATGTTTACAAATTACACACCCCCCATGTCAGAGAACTCCTTGATGCTCGTTTGAGCAAAAGTCACAGAGGGAGGGAGGCGTTTGCCTCACATGAAATGGCGTCATTAGAAGCACCTTCCACATCTTCCACAGTGGATTGGGACTCTGAGACAGTGTCCAGGTCCTCGCCTCACAGAAGGGGAAAGATTAGCGAGCTCCAGATGGCTCGCGTGGGGTTAGCCGGTAAGCACCCCCCTCAAAACTTTTCTCCAACGTTGGGACATATCAAACCCCAGAGGTTTTTAATTTTGCCCAGTTGGCATTCAGGCCACGCTCATTAAAGAGGACGAGCTGGTGCTCAGAAATTGTCTAGGGGTCCCAGACATGCAGGCCCTAATAGCTCCAGAAATAGATCCTGCATTAGCTTCCTTTATTAGTGATGCCCAGCCACATTTCTCCTTAGATAACACACTGCGCAGTATCCAGTACAAAATAGCGGATGCAGCAGGTCCACTGCTGTTCATGCTGTCCAAGGCTGAACAGGAAGGCGATATAGATGCAGACCATTCCTTTCGCCTACTTCTCTCTTCCAAAAAAGCGTTACTTAAAGCAACCAGCAGGGCTACGCTTATAATAGGCCAGACCTTTAATTACATATCTAATATAAGAAGGGCCCGATACCTTACTTCGACAGGCATGTCAGAACTTGCCCCTAAGCCCCATAAATTTCCTAACCTGGAGACTAGCTCACTATTCAGTGCGGAGTTTTTGCAAGAGATAAAGATCAGACAGAAGGCCAAAAAGTCCTTTGCTGACCTCAGGAGACCCAGACATACCCTGACGAATAGAAAGCCCTTTCGACAGGAGGGACGCCACCTTACAGCCCAAGGGACGTCCCGCGATTTCAACCAGGGCAGATACAAACCCACAACAAAGTTTTATTCAGCCTGGGAGGCAATATGTTCAGACCAATGGGTCCTCAAAACCATAAAGAAAGGCCTAACCCTTCCCCTGCTTCAGTTCCCACACCAGTGCAGGGCCCCCAGAGCGAGAACACATGAGAGTTTAGACAACATTCTTTCCTTGGCATTATTACAAGGAAAGATAGAACCCTCTTACCCACCAAAGAGAGGTTGGATAAGCCACATTTTCCCAATACAAAAACAGGACGGCTCCCTCCGGCCGATCCTAAACGTAAAGGCACTAAACCCGTACATAAAACCCAAGAGTTTCAGACTAGAAAATCTGTCGGACCTTCAATATCTCCTGCAGAGGGACTACTTTATGATAAAGGCAGACTTAAAGACGCATTCCACACAATATATATTTCACCAAACCACAGACGTCTACTCCAGTTTCAGTGGCAGGGTCAGATATACCACTGGAATGTGATGGTGTTTGGCCTCTCCAACGCCCCCTATACATTCACCAGAGTACTAAAACCAGTCATCCAGCACTTCAGGCAAAAAGGCATTTTATCACTTATTTACCTAGACGACCTTTTGGTGTTTGCCCCAGAGGAGTCAGTGATCCTAAGGCAGAGAGACCTGATACTGTCTACCTTCACCGATTTAGGGTTTACCGTAAACAAAGAAAAATCCATTCTAACACCCACAAAGTCCCTTCAGCTTCTAGGTTTTTTAATAAACACACAACACTTCACCATTCAGGTTCCAGACGTGAAGTGGAATCTAATCAAATCCTTCGTTAAGGAACTCCTTCCCCGACATTCAATCCCTCTTCGCACGATAGCGAAGTTCATCGGGAAACTAGTAGCCTTAGCTCAGGCTTCAATACAAGCCCCCATGCTATGCAGGCACACTCAGATGTTCCTTCGAGAATGTCTCCAGAAAGGGACGGCATGGTCTCACCCAGTAATCCCCACACCCCAAGTAAAACGGGAGATACAACAGATACTGCTCATTCCCCACCTATCACCTCGCCCTTTCAGATTAGGACCCCCAGACCTAACAATCACAAAGGACGCATCCTTGATAGGGTGGGGTGCGTTCACCACTTCCAGGGCAATCAGGGGTCGCTGGTCTCACCAGGAATCAAGTCTCCACATAAATCTTCTGGAACTCAGAGCAGCAAAACTGGCCCTCACACACCTACTATCACAGACACTAATCGGGCAAGAAGTGTATTCAGCTAGACAACAAAACACTCTGTATACTACATCAACAAGAGAGGGGGAGCAAAGTCGAGACTGCTTTGTCTAGAAGCCCTACAAATATGGGAGAAGGTACTATCCCTCAATATCACCTAGTAGCCCAATACATACCCGGCAATCGAACGAGCTAGCGGATGCCCTATCCAGACATCAATGAACTTCTCAACCCTTTGTCTCAAAGCACCCCTATTTGCCAAAATAAATCAATCCTTTGGCAAGAGACAGATAGATCTGTTCGCATCGAAACAACTGCCCAGACACACACTTTTGCAGCGAAAGAGTGGTCAGAGAATGCGTGGAGAGTGGATGCATTAGCATTTCCGTGGACAGATCTACCTCCCCTCTACGCCTTCCCACCCCTTACGTTAATGCCACAGATTTTACACAAAATCGAAACGGTGAGAGACTTAGTTCTCGTATACCCAGCCTGCCTTCCAAGCCATGGTTTCCCAAATCCACCCACTAATAGTGGGTCAGAAATTACCACTGGGAATGACTGTAGACTGCTTCCAGGGTTCCCTGGATCTTTTGCCAAGCTCCCAAAGTTATGTGGATACAGCTCGAGTAACTTCTTCTGCTTCCAACAACTCTCCACTCTCTAACAACCTAATCGACCTGTCCTGCATCACAAAACATCAGGAAATACAAACTCCTGATAGCCGAATTCTTGACTGGTTCACTGCAAGGGAGGCCCAGTTTGAACAACCCAAGGCTTTGCGGGTGCATTGGAGTTTCTCTCCACAAGTTTCATTCCGGCCTAGCCTCCACAACGCTTAAATCTTATGGCTCAGCGTTGAAAATATAATTCCAGACTTAACACAAACTCCATATACCTAAGGTTACTAAGAGGAGCCTCCACATCTAGACCACCTACCCCCAGATACCATCCACATGGGATATTGACAAGCTCCTTAGTTACCTGGCTAACTGGGAACACACCATCCCTTTCCCTCCGTCCTCTTGGCGTAAAATTAGCATGCCTTAGGGCCTTAGCCTTCGCTGCAAGATCAGCAGAACTAACCTTAATCCACATCCAGGAGCCATGGATGTCACCCCAGGGGAGCCCACATAATTCTCAAGGGGAGAACCAAAACCTCCCACATTTGCCAGGAGTTAGTAGAACTTGACCTTCAGAAAACAGTGAGGAACCTTCATTGTGTATAGTGTCCCACCTAAAACACTACCTACAGTGTCAAGTACAACAGAGGAGACATCTCCCGCTCTTCATCACATCCAGAGTTCCCTTTAGAGCAGCCTGTTCCAAGACAGTCAGGGGATGGATACTTTTCAGCAATGGAGAGTGCGGAATCGACACCTCATTATTCCGTCCTCATTCCATTAGGGCGCAGCTTCCACGAAAGCAGCCTCCAAGGGAGTACCACTACAGTCTATCCTAAGAGCAGCTAGATGGTCGTCAGACAGGACATTCGTCCGACACTACTGGCGTCCCACAGAGCTAAAACGTCTAAACTTCGCAAGGGCCAACCAGGTGTGTGCTACTTGCCCAATAGCTGTTGCTAGGTGGCTGCCTCCCGTGGACAAACAGGGTTTGCATAATCTATGGACTGCAAACCCCATTTGTCCTAGGAAATAGGACGCCACCTAGCAACAGCGCCCAACCCACCCTCCCCGGGATCCTGTTGTTGGTTCAGTGCGAATCCATAAAATTAAGAAACTAGCCAGATCTTAAAGGAAAACAACATACTACCATCCTCGTTACTGTTGTTTGTCCGAAACCTAATGCACAAGACAAGCGATTACAATTTCTTATTTTCTCTTACACCATTAACACGTCCAAAGTTCCAGAGACAGCAGAGCCAGTCGCACGAAGACAACAGGAAATAGGTTGTACGACTGTCAAGATCTTCCTCAGCCCTACGCTGTTTTCTTCAGCATTATTTCCCTGGACTGTTCTGTTACTGAATGTTATGCAGCAACCTTCTTGCACTATTGTTAATTAGCCTTATGCCATATATTGCATTTAGATGTTATAATAGGTTTACCAAGTTAAAGGGCATGTCCACCCTCAAAACTATAACTATATAAACTATTCCCCCCCAGTAATGGCCCCATCATGTAGTGTAGTTTAATCCTTACCTCACATCCCAGCTCATATGGTTCTCCTGTAGTCCCCCCCAACCAAAAACTGCCCCCAGGAGGATAGCAGAGTCCATATAGGACTCTGCCTCCTACCTGGCCTCCGGAGAAGTTTGGCATGCGTACTGCAGCCCTTTCCCCCTCCCTCCCCCTCCCTCCCATTTTGCTATCCCTCCCCCTACTATAAAACCCCTTGGCCACCTAATAAAATTGTTCTCCCAGCCCCAACCGCATAAAAATTATTTTTAAAAGTCCCCAACTGTACTTACCTTTCCTTCGCTCCCCCGGCATTCTGAGAAGCCGGCAGCCGCGTCGTGATTGGCTGCCTCTCAGCCAATCACGGACACGCTGCCGGTCCCCCCCTGCTTGCAGTTCTCGCAAGCAGAAGGCCGGGCCGGGTGCCGGAGGAGAGAGGGAAGGTAAGTAAAGAACTGGGGACTTTCTTAAATTAATTTTATAGCGGTTGGGCGGGGGGGCAGTATTCTATACCTGGCAAAAGTTTTTTTTAGAGTGGACATGCCCTTTAAGTAAAGCATTGAAACTCATACAGACTCTGCTCCTTATTCATAGGTACTTAATAATCCTTACGTTTATTTAAAAAAAAAAAAAGAAAAAAAGGGGTCATTATTTAATAATAATAAGTCCTCTACTACTAATTAACTTTATCCCAGGGGCGGATTCGGGAGGCAGCCGCCAAGCCCAATAGCCCTAGGTGGCTGTCCTATTCCCTAGGACAAATGGGGTTTGCAGTCCATAGATTCCTGCAAACCCTTGTTTGGAGCCTTTATGATTAATGTTTTGGTATGAACATTGTCGAGGAAATTACACATTATACTGTTGTCAGATGTCAGCATCAGTGTCCTGTGTGGCCCCAGACTCCGATCATACTTTCTGTGCTACACCCATCACACACTGAGTGACAGGAACCTGTAGTTCCCTTTGTCATACTGCAGCATTTTAAAATACAAAAAAATGAGCTTTGTTGGAACATATAAATAAAAATCGTTAAATCTCCATTTTTATTTCCCAAATAAAAATCGTTAAATCTCCATTTTTATTTCCCTATCTGAGCAAAGTTGATACTAACTTGTATCTTTCACCCTGTGAATTCATTCTGCGCTAATATATAGTAAGACATTACCTACTCTTCTATGTATAATAAAGATGACCCTGCCTACCAGAGGCAGACCAATAACATGACTAATCGTTCATCACGTGGTATTGTTTCGAAGTGTGGGCAAGCCTTCATAAAACATGAGCGGACGCGCTTCTGTCCTCTTGTCCAATAGGGATTCGCTCGCTGCAGCTCCCGTTGCTAATGCCCCGCCTCTAGCAGCCTGAGCACCTTTACATTCCATGTCCTAGTCTTTTCCTGTCTATCCAGGTCGTTATGTAGAAAGTGGCCTGGCAGTCTCATGAGCCGCTGCTGTCTGGTGCTGTTTGTAAACAACCCCGGGGACCCTCCGCCCCTACCTGCCTCCTCCTGCCCCCGCCCACCAGAGCCTCCCCCATCCAAGATGGCGGCGGGTGGGAGCGGCGGCCTGTCGTTTCCCGGGGTGGTAGGGAACAGCGCCCCCAGCAACCGCGGTGGCTCCTCGGCCTCTTCGTATAACTATAGCGGCGGGGCTGCGGCCTCGTCCCCCGGGAATCAGGCAGCCGCTGCAGTTTCTTCGTCTGGGCTCTCCCCTCCTGCTGCACCATCTCCGCCTCCTACTTCAGCTGGCCTGCACCGGGATCTCGTGTATAATTGGCAGGCCACCAAAACTACGGTGCGGGAGAGGTTCACCTTCCTCTTTAACAACGAAGTGCTGAGCGACGTACACTTTCTGGTGGGCAAAGGGCTGGGCAGCCAGCGGATCCCGGCGCACAGGTACATGCCACAAGTTGCCCGTTGACAGAAGCAGATTGTAGAAGGGGGGGGCAGGGGGCAGGTAGCCGTGAATGTAATCTGACACATTACACAGGATTATGGGATAACCACGCGACTGCATAGTTCCCTCCTGACATCTTGCAGGGCATGATGGGTGCGTGTCATTTTCCTGAAAGCGTTATGGATGACTTTCTGATGTTCGGGGACTCGTTTTATTTTAGGAAACAACTTGGTCCTGGTCAGTCCTGTTACCATTTTGATATTTGCTACTTTTTTTGACACTCTTATGTTGTTTTAAGTCTGCATTGACACTTTGCGACTGTTAATCGATGGGTGGACTGTAATGCATGTCTGTTTCGCATTTTATCCAATACGTAGGGGATAATGGGGGAGCAGACACTGGAGGGGAGAAATGCAAAGAGTGGTGGGAAGTATTTGCAAAGACTGTATGAAACTATCAACAAAATATAAAATGTGTTATCTGTGGGGTTCTGTGGGTGGGGGTTCTACTACCTTTACAGGATTTTGCCAAAAAAGTCCAGAAAATGGTTGCCTTAGTTGGATTGGAACTTCAAGCTTACACTTGGACCTATCAGATTGGATACTCAACTTTTTAAGTTTACACTTGGGCCTGTCACATTTTATTTAGTACGACAGATTTCCCTTTCTGTAATCATGATGCAATGCAATTTAGCCAATAGGTCTGCTTGCTGCGGATTATTAAAGAGGACCATGCATGTTTATGCCAGTAAAGTCATCCTTGAGTCACAGTGTGGAACCAGGGGCGTAACTACCTGGGAGCAGGGAGAGCTACTGCAGAGGGTACCATCCTCTTATTTTTCCTATGAAAGATATAGCCTTCTCCAAGAAAAACACTGTGGATGAAGCACAGATAGGGCCCCATCATAGTTTTGCTGGGGAGCCCCAGTGATTCCTAGTTATGCCACTGTGTGGAACTAGTGCCAGGAATTGACTGCTTCCTTTTGGCTATATTGAACTGTGTGCATTGCAGCAATCTTTCTGCTGTTTCTACTACAAAATTTTTGTAGCATTTTTCCCTCATGCTATTGAGTTTTAAGCTAATTACTTCAGGGCTTGGTAAATCCCAGGAGTTTTTCAATTAAAGAGTATGTACACTTGAAAATAAAAAATTTCATTGCTCTTTACTGGAAACAATAATTCTTCCCAACTGTCACTGTACCATTTCATTTGTTGGTCTGCCCCCAATTTCTTTAGGGAATAGATAGATGATAATGATTATCGAGCATGCTCAGTTTAAAAAAAAAAAAAATCAGGTCAGAGTTGTCGGTTAAGAGAGGAGGAGACCGTACCTGAGCAAAACTAGTACTGGATTGACACACACAACCTCAGATATTTGCTACTTAGTGTGTGTTTAAAGCAGACAAACAGCAGTGAGTATAGAAAGGCAACACAGCAGGAATTTGACACATACCTGCTGTTTTGCTCATCTATCCCCTCTGCTGTTTCTCTGTCTTCTTTATGCCATCTGTAAGTGGGGGAGCCTGCTGGTTTTGTGATCATTGGTAATATTATGCATTCAACTCCTAGTGTCCAGAACATTTCTATAAACGTGTGTTTAAGGGCATGTCAAACAAAAAAAAGATAATCAATGCACATTCCTTGGTCCTATACAATACCATATATCTAAACATTATAAACTAAGGGGTTTTAGCTTACATTTCTGTGATCACACGAATGAAAGCCTTCAAACCACGTCAAGGTAACCCTAGTTTGGAAGGACACACCTTGTTTGTATAAATGATTAATCAGATCAGTAGCCCTTCCACAAAATGTAATTCTAATTTAGCCTAAGGAGTGTCTGGATACTTTTTAGTTATACAGCAAAATTGTGTTCACTTGCTGGATTTGAAGACTTGGTACCGTATTACTCAGTATAAGTCGAGGTTTTCAGGCTATAAAAACAGCTTGAAACTGAACCTCGACTTATACTCGTGCAGTCACTAACTTGTTAGAAAATCCGGCTCCCCGCATCTCCCGATCGTCGCATCCACTGACTCACTACTCGGCGCCTGTCTTACCAGGCGCTGAGTAGTGACGTCAGTGATGCGACGATCGGAGAGATGCGGCAGCCGGATTCTTCTTACAGTTAGTGCAAGTTGCTGGTATTTCAGTTTTTAGTTGTTAACTTAAAAACAGTTCTGTTTAACCCCTTAGTGAGCAGACCAATAACATCGGAAGCCTGGGTATACATTGGGTATAATCAGGACAATATCATGATTAAACTAATATTAAGGAAGTTATTCAGTATTATTATTTTTACTGGCAGGGAGGGAGGGGAAGGTTGGTAGGGGGGTTTGCAGTTCCACTGCAGATGTTTGTAAACTACAACTCCCAGCAGCTAAAGCATGCTGGGAGTTGTAGTTTTCAAGCACCTGAAGTGCCAAAGTGGTCATATTTTCTACCCTCGACTTATACTCGAGTCAATCACTTTTACTAATTGTTTAGGTAAAAATAGGTACCTCGACTTATACTCGGATCGACTTATATTCGAGTGTATGGTATGTGCTTTCTTTCCGGTGTGCGCCAGTGCCTCGCTTTGTGGAAAGTTTTGGCCTAAGGAGTGCTCCCACAGTCTTTCTGTTGTATGTATTTAAAGGGAATGTCAACCCCATAAACTTAAAATTGAGATTTTAACTAATAAACCTCCAAACCTATCCCTCACAAGGTTTAAATCATTGTACAAGGCTTCTAAGTATACTTACCACACTCATTCCCTTGGCTGTCTTCTGTTGCGCTCTGACAGCAATGTCAGTAATTGGCTGAAACACTATTTCCATTCCCTTTTATTATAGATTATGATGAGACAGTAATTTTTCACTTTACATACCATTTCATGTCTTGGTACTGTCTATCTAAAAAGTTACATACAAGGAACAAATAGGCCGCACCTCCGGATCTTGAAAAAAACAAACGCGTTTCGGGAACACTCCCTTAGTTCCATGACTAAGGTGTACCCCAAACACGTTGGGTGCTGGGTTCTTGTGTGCTTTTATGATATGCGTGTCTGAATAAAGCTTTTTTTTGTCAAGATCCGGAGGTGCGCCTATTTTGTTCCTTGTATGCTGACTAGATGGGGTCTGGGACAGCCGGACCTGCACCCGGCTCTTACTCATTTGTTGTCCCTCCTCTCCCGACTTTCCACTTTGGGGCAGGCTTAAGCGGCCATTACTTCTATATGGACTTCTTCTTTATCTAAAAAGTTAGACTGGTTCTAAAAGCCAACACTATAACTTTTCTATAGGCAATCAATTAACTATTTCTGTTAGTTGAGTAAATTAATATTTCCACCTCAAAACAAAAACTGGTGACTTGTCCGTTATGTGCCCACAACCCCAACTGGTATTTTTACCAGTTTATTATATGTGTCTTGTAACAAATAAAGGGCATGTCCACCTCGTTTTGGAATTTTCTGTAGTGTAGGGCTCCCTCTCCCACCCCAAACCGCTATAGTTGTTTGTCAAAATGTAGCCGATCTGTTACTAAGGGTTGTTCACACTACATCAGTTTGTAACCGTTTTTCAAACGCATGTGCCTTTAAAAAAAAAAAAAAAATGGACAGACTGTAAACCCCATAGAATTTCATAATTTGTTCACACCTGCTGCGTTTATAATCCTTTAAAAAACCCACTGCTTGCAGCATTTCTGTCCATTTTTTCATTGGATACAAATGTAATGGCCAAAAAATGGAAACAACTGACAGAAACCATGCTGTGCTAGTTTCTTAGTGTGAACGAGCCCTTACACTCTGTCTTTGTTGTTCGGTAACGGCCCTCTGCTTGCATGAAACTGCAAGCGGGGGCCAGACCGGCAGCTGCGACCATGATGGGCTCAGAGGTGGTCAATCACGGACGCGGCTTCAAGCAGTACAGAATACCGGGGGAAACAGCAAAGTAAGTAGTGTTCGGTTACAATTTTGACACACTACAGCGGTTGGGGTGGAAGAGGAAGCCCTACACTACAAAAAAGGGATTTGGAGATAGGGGGAGAGAAAAACAGGAGGAGAGGGAGGGGGGAGGGCTTCACTGCCTATGACATTTTTCTCCTGGAGGAGAGACAGGAGGCAGACACCATTCGGGACACAGCAGGCTTTAGGACTTTGAACAGACATTGCAGGGCAGTCATTTGGAGCGGGATTTTACAAACACTACACAGTGGAGCCAGTAGTGGGTTAAAATATAGTTTTGGGGATGGACATGCCTTTTAATGATAATTCTGTTTCTTTTGGCAAAGGTATGTGCCTCCTCTCTCTGCTCATTGAACTTTTTATAACTTGAGCATGTGCAGAGGAGGCAGCAGAAGATCAGCTCTAATGCGTCAGTGATCCCTTGCCTGGATGAACTGTTGAGGAACGTATTAGAGCTGATGTCTGTAAACCTATGTTTGAGGACCTAGCGGACTAAGTCGAGGTAAGTATCATACTGGTTAACTTATAAGTGACCTCCCTTTTAAACAAGGCTAAGCAGTCAGAAAACAAAGTATTCACTGAGAAAGAGGGAGTCATACCCAGTTAAACAAAAGAAACACAGATGACTGCAGAACTATAGATGACCTATTTATCAATTGATGCTTATTTTATTGGTGAGATTATTATATATCTTATTCTGAATTGAAGAAGGCATTAAAGGCTGGTCAAATGTGTGATAGCCAGAACTTACCTTTCTAAATGCATTGTTCTCAGACTGAGGTCTGTAAAATAATTAAATCACTCATTCAAACAATTTTTCTTTTAGCTACAACCTTAACCAGAAGGATGCTTATATAGCACAAGTAACCTGACATTGGCAGTCCTGGTGTTCCCTGGGTAAAGGGCATTCCCATGCCTTTTTTTGGGTAGGGGATAGAGCCATAAAGAAGCAACTGAGTGGGTGGCTTTGCTTTTATCGGAGGATGGCAACCAGCTGGTAATATTTACTCTGACAGTTTCTGTATAGAATTTGGCCCTTGTATATCAGGCTCCTTAAGGGCATGTACACTCTAATTTGTTAGTATTTATCTTACTGGATAGTGTGCCTTTAAATATTTGTATTTTTCCCCCTACTACCCTTCCGACCCTACCTTTTGTGCTTGAAATCTTGCGGCCTCCCTCCTATACTGTATTCTCGTTCTTAGCACTGCCTCTTGAGATTACCAAATCTCCATCACCCAGTTGGTCAGATACCGTGGCTGTGTGATGCGTGCGCAACGTCAATGCAGCAATGTCCCGGAGACGTTGCTGCGAGTGTACGCCCTTGTGGTGTGACTGTTTGGGGTATGTCCACTAATTTTTTAACATTTTTACACTTGCAAAAGACAGGAGAGAACTTACTGGCGATCGTTCCAGCGCCGGCTTCCACCGACAGTCCCGACACATCCACATGTCCCTTGCATTGTGCGTGCATGCGCAGTCATGGATGTTCTTCTGTTAAACTGAAAAAAAACGATTAAGAAATCAGTGGACATACCCTTTAAGACTGGAAACGAGCACAAAACCTATTTATTTTAGATTTTTTCTCTCTTTTTCTTCTTATCTCTTTAAAGGTTTTATATACATTGCATGTAAGAAAAAGTAAACTATAAAACAACATATAGCTGGAATAAAAATACATAACTGTGTTTTTGTTTCCTAGTTTTGTGTTGGCAGTTGGAAGTGCTGTTTTTGATGCCATGTTTAATGGTGGCATGGCTACAACATCAACAGAAATAGAATTACCAGATGTCGAACCTGCTGCATTTCTTGCTTTGTTAAAGTAAGTACTGTAATAAAGCAATGTTGAACTTCCTATATGGGAGGTTCAATAGGAATAGATTTGTGCAGATCACTGTAGTTGTTTTAGTTTTTTTTAGCAGCACTTTTATAGTACATACTTTTAGAATTTATATTTTTGAGAACAACCCTCTAGTTCTGGAGTCCTTGTGTGCGATATTTACTGAAAAAAAAATGGATAGTTAATGTAATTAACTTAAATGGCAAGTTCACCGCCTCAAATAAAAAAATTGTATACATGTAATTCACACCCAAAGACCAAAACTGCAATAGTTATAAATCTGAGAGATGTAAGTCTAACCTGAAGTGCTGCCTATTGTTCTTTTGCCTTTCTTCTGGTTTTCCCAGTTACAGCTGTCATTCATGAATGTAACAGATGACATTATAACAAATGACTGAATACTATCTCCTTGGAGAGCTTGAGGAGGAGGCAGAAACTTTTAAGAGGCAGGGGGAAGACTATCGTTGTGCTGCATAACATTTAGTCCCACATCTGCTGACTTTCTAAAGCATGTCGATCGCGGGGGAAGAGGCACAATGTGTACGCACAGCCATTTCAACTGATAACCATGCCGTGTATGGGCAATTTGTCGGTCTTGTTGATGATCTTGTGGATCAGGCATAAGCCTCGAGTGAGCTGCCATTTTCGACGATACACGATATGACTATGATTATGACGACACAATACACGGCATGATTATGGACTAAAACGGCCCCCGCGATCGCACGTGTGTATGCACCTTAAGGCTGTGAACACACAATAGATATTTTGGCCCAATAATCAATCTATCAGAATTTTGGTTAGGGTTGGTTGAGTTGTTCCTGTGATTTTACACAATTTTAATAAGTTACTTTTAATATATTTTAGTTGGCATTAATCTAAGGTTAATTTAATCAGAATATTTTTTGTTTGAGGTTCCTGTACTCTGACGAGGTACAGATTGGACCAGAACAGTTATGACAACGCTATACACAGCTAAAAATATGCTGTTCCAGCCCTGGAAGCACATTGCGTGGAATTCCTGAAAAAGAACCTTCGAGCAGATAATGCATTTATGTTGCTAACACAGGTACATGAGAATGGAAAGTGGAGTAGTGAAACTAAATGTAATTAAATTTGCTGCATATACCTAGTTATTTCATTTATGTGAGCCATTGTTCTAATTGATTTATGTGCATCAGTTATTTAGTCTTAGATACAGTATCATACATCAATCAGATCACGTGTTATCCACGTGATCTATTGATATCTATGGACCCTTAGGAATGTAAGCTGTTCCAAATCATTTTTCTTTCACCCAGTAAAAATTATTTTATCACCATGTGCAGTGTCTGTGACAATTTGGGCCAAACTATTCTTAACTTCACCTCATCCCTTCGCCAATTGAAGAAGTTGGGAGGTATGCACCCATATCCCCCTTCAATCTCCTACATATAAAAGAAAATCTTACTTAATTCAAGCAGAGCTGCTTACCTTTCTTTAGCAAAGCTGTTTTACTTTCACTATAAACAAAAACAGTGATGCTATTGGATGTTTAAAGGCACAGATCATCTCCACTGCACATGCTCCCCACTCTAGCTTCACCTTAGATTCGTGAAGGGGATAG
Source organism: Hymenochirus boettgeri (assembly GCA_019447015.1). Lineage (NCBI taxonomy): Eukaryota > Metazoa > Chordata > Amphibia > Anura > Pipidae > Hymenochirus > Hymenochirus boettgeri. The sequence continues at coordinate 196,755,654 of CM033469.1, read as the reverse complement.
GCACAGAGAGAGGGGAAATGCATACTTACTAGAAGTCGTCTGAACAGGACCTGTGAAAGGGAACACTGAGAGCAGAAAATGAATTTCTGGCATCTCTTAAAATATTCAAAGATAAGTCAAGTAATTTTTTTTTAACCTTGGTGTCCCTTTAATAAGTGGGCATTTTCAATGCTTGTTGGGCATTATTTGTGGTCCATCCCAACGATTAACTTTTAATTTCTCCGCTCATTTGTGAGGCATAAGTGGTCAAGTGCATGTCTGCATAAGCTTTAATGGTTTAAAAGCTCTAAGCACCACAGTTTGAAGACATGTTTGCTCCATCCTTACCACTGACTGGTCTGCTACATCCTCCCTGCATTATAGGCATGCACAGTTGCTTCTTATTCATCTGCCTGAGCATGTCAGCACTGTTGAAAGAGAGGTGATGCAGACCTGTAATTGATGTTACAAGAGGAAAGACCATGGCTTTCTTCAATCTTTGTAGCATTAAATCTTCTAAACCTTTTTTGTCAAGATTACACTTACAATCTATGGAGCGCATAGAAAGCAGACAAAATTGGATAAAAGCGGACACAATCAACGTGACATGCGATTTTTGTTTTACCCATAATCCCTTGTGAAGCGCAAACGCATGTTTAATCACAGTTTCTTATTAACCTACAGTATTAAAGGGACACTATACTGAAAAAAGGACTTTTCCTCATTTTAATCTATAATTGAATATATGTAAGTAGAACTACTTTGAGTCGCGTGTTTTGCTGCATGCCTTCAATCCAGCACACATTTTGCTTTGGAGCAGTATACCCCCTCCCTCTTTTAACCACTCCCCTTTCATCGGACCTGACTTTTTTCCACACAACCAACTGTCAAGCCTGCACACAGCATACACCATTCCAACTGTCAAAACTGTCACCATTCCAGTTACAGTAAAGCTACTCACAGAAGAATAGTTTTTGAGAGCAAGGAACTTGATTGACAGCTGAAATATAAGAAGTTTTAGATTGGATATCTAAAGAAATAGGGCGCAGATCAACAAAAATTATACAGTGGTGCAGGGCCGCCATCAGGGGGAAAGGGGGACTCCTGTATGGGGCCCGACTTGCCAGGGACCCAGAGTGAGGAAGAATTTTTTTTTCCTGCAATACTGCATTCAGCCACTGCATTCAGCCAATTCCTAGATAGATCCTCCATAGCAGAGCTAGAAAAAGTAACTAAGTTATACTGAACCCATTTCGCTTTAAAGTCCATTGGGGGAGGCAATTTTACCCTCTGTCTCACTGCTGTGTACAGGGACTGACAGTGACTGCTTTTGGGGGCTGCTGGTGCCAGTACCTGCATAGCAGTAATGGCAAACCTTGTAACTTCAGATGTTTAAGAAACTACAACTCCCCAGCATGCCTTGATTGCATTCTGCTACCAGGGCATGCACTGCACATGGTGTAGGTAATGGCCTAATAGGGCTATTGGGCTATACCTACCCATGATGGTAGCTCCCACCCATCTATATCCTGCCTATTACATATCTCTATCTCTGTGTCACATAGCAGTATAGCAGCTCCACACTGAGATGGAGATATAAGCAGGGTAGAGATTGTGTCACATAGCAGTATGGCAACTCACCACACATTCTATCCTGCCTATATCCAAATTTCTATCTCTGTGTCACATTGCACATGGCACTCCACACCATCATCAGGATATTTATTATTTTATTATTATTGTGGATTTATATAGCGCCAACTATAGTGGTGCTTTACAGTTGCATTAAAATACATAAGGAAAACATACATGTTACATACAAGTGTAGTGCAAGTAATACAAATGTGGGAAAAATGTAAGTGCTGGTCAGCAGCATTCAGTGTGGTAAGTTACAGCATTACTGTGGTACAATAGGATGGAGGACTGTGCCCGAGAGCTTACAGTCTAGGGAGATGGGGATGAGACATAAGGTGAGCAGGTCATTATCTGTAACTAAGTTGTCAGTGGAGTATCCTAGCGTTCTGCGATGTGTCAGTAAAGGGGTAGAAGTGTCCAGGCCCAGATTGTAACTTGCCTGAAGAGGTGAGTTTTGAGGTTGCGTTTGAAGATATGAAGTGATGGCGAGTGACGTATAAAACGAGAAGAGAGTCCCAGAGCAGAGGGGCAGCACAAGAAAAGTCCTGTACACGGGTGTTGGAGGAGGTAATTAAAGCGATGAGAGATATAGACAGGATAGAGATGGTGTGGAGCTGCAATCTGACACAGAGATAGAAATATGGATATAGGCAGGACAGAGTTTGGAGCTGCCATGCTGTGTGGCAATAGTGGCAGCCTTTTTCCAGACAGTGCACAAATGGGTAGGTGTAAGGATTTCAGCATAGAAATGGGGTGAATATATCAATACAATACGAATGAAATAACATTTTATAAAACATATTATATGGGGTCTAATATGGGATCCAGTCTGTGTGGGCTTGGCTTAAAGGTATGTTATATTACCAGTCTGTGCCTCTGAGGGCATCTTAAGTGTGTGTACTGGACACGGGTATATTTTATATTTACTGGTCTTTTTGTTGCGTCGGAGGAGGAGCATGTCTGAGGAGGAGCATGTTAGAGCCGTTACATGTAACAGGCCTAATGTCTAGTTGATATAATATTGCAGGCAAAATGTAAAATGGGAATAATGGTCTTTAAAATGTGTGTAACCTTAACAAAGTGGGCGTGGTCTTAACAGTGAGCGTGAAATCCAGTATGGGGCCCAGAAAAGTCTGATGGCGGCCTGAAGTGGGGCAGTGGTGTTTGGGAAGAATTATTTTCCAGTTATGATCAATATAAATAACTTTTTTTTTGTTATAGATGCCCATTAAAGGACAACAATACCCAAAAAAACATCTCCCCCATTACATGTCCACACTTCCAGCAGCTGAAATCACTTACTCTCATTTACAACCGTGCTCACTCCTTATATATCACACAGCAAAAATGAGTGCTAACAGCCCGCCTCCTAGATGGCCCAGGGCCAACGTTAACATATCACTGGTCATTGGCTGGTGGGAATGTCACAACCCCTCCCTCCTCCTCTGCTGCCAGTCAAACACACTTGAACTCTCCTGTTGCTAGAATACGCCTCATATTAAGCTAACCAAGGATGGGTACAGGAGTGTTTTTTCTTGCATGCTAGCTCTGAGTGACAGTTAGAGGCAGACAGATCGTTACGCCCCCTTTACAGCATGGCTAATTGAAGGCAGAGAGAGGCTCGAAATCAGTGGAAAATGTTAGGGAGGGCTGCATACCTTTACTCTTTTAAGCAGTTTAAAAAAAAAAATGCTTGAGGCAACAGTTATCCTTTAAAGTAAACCCAAAGTGAAAATGTAGAACCAATGAAATCTATTTTTGTTTTTAATTCTTTTTTTTGTTTTTGTTTATTTGATGTACAGTACATTTAGGGGCTTGGAATAAAAAAAAAGTGATCTGTTTTTTCCCAACTTTCTTTCTTCAGGCTCGACTTTTTGATGAACCTCAGCTTGCAAGCCTTTGTTTGGAGAACATTGATAAAAATACCTCAGATGCCCTAAATGCAGAGGGTTTCACAGACATTGATTTAGGTAATTGTTAAGAACCTGACAATTTATTTACTGAACAGTAAGCTATGTGCACACGGTAGATATATCTTTCTTGCCATTGCTCCAAACGGGGTTTATCACCCAACCCTTATACAGACACATTAGCCAACTTTTGGCCCTGACATAAATTAGCATAGAAAGTAGCATACACTAATAGTATTTTCGTTGGCTCATACTTCTCACCTATCAATATATAATATATCATTAGGGTGGTGCATGGAGTCTCACCCGAATCTCCATTTAGCACGAGCATCATCATGTTCGCGAAATCATCCATACAATTTTATTTATTCTTTAAAATACAAACTAGCTTTCACCTAGTACAGTGCAACAGTACTTTTGCAATAGTTCCTCTGGCATTGGTCAGGAATTGGTCCATCAGGATAGAGTACTTATCAATGACGTCGGGGCGCCCATATGTTAGATTATAAATGTGTGTACGGGCCTTAAAGGTGCTGGTAAGCACACAGTTTGTCTCATTGCTATTTTATTTCTATTACATAGCTGAGACAAGCTGAAATGAATGTCCTAAAATGCAAAAAGCAATTTTAAATAAAACCACTCTGCTTGTAGAATCCAATTTTTCTTAAAACATGTCGGTCTTTCCCTATGTATTCCGGTTTTAAATGTTACAATAAACGCTTAGTTTTATATTACCATCTGTGTTGCTGACATTTCTCTTTTGGGCTGGAGCCCTACCTGCATTGCTTCTGTTTGTCTATTATTACCTGTCAGCAGTGAAGATTTATTGCATGTTCCCACAAAATTCTGTAGCAAAAATTTGAAACCACACAAATGTGAAAGCCTAACCTCTCCTGCATAAAACAGTATGCCATAGGCGTGGGTGTACACAACATGGCCACAACAGAATTCAAATGGGACATAAGCAGAAGTGCTATACAAGGGGGGGTGCTCTGTATTTTGAACAGCCTCCACTTTTTCTAATAAACAACCCCGCAAACGTGGAAATCACCCCCCCAACTATATATTTTTTTTAAATCTACACATCAGCTATTTAACTGTGCCATTCTCCGTAGAACTCCATGCTATTAGAATTTTGTAAAAAACGAAAAGAGAAAGAGATTCAAAGTTATAAATCTTGCCTAAATGCACTTGACAAGTAAGAAAAACAACTAAATCAATCTCCCACACATCATGAATCAATGGTTTGTCACATGCATGAGTGCACAAGAGTTGTGGCCAGCAAATAGCCCAAAATGCAGTATAACTTTTTCATCGTTTCAGGATAAAAATTACCTCTTACCTTGGAAACAACTCCACCAAACTATGATTTTTGGAAACCTTAACCCCTTTAGCTATATAGTGCTGCTATACTTATTTTTATATATGTATACTTCCAGACACAGTTTTTGTAGAAATTTCAATCTTAGCAGATTTTCTGAAAAAAAGAAAAGGCAGCAAAAAGGTTCAGGCAAAGAAATCATGACCAAACCACCAGTACAAATAAGAGTTCCCACTGGGAAAACCCTAAAAACTACCGTATATCCTCGAGTATAAGCCGACCCGAGTATAAGCCGAGGTACCTATTTTACCTCAAAGTAAGAACCCATGATTGACTCGAATATAAGCCGAGGGTTGAAATTATGGAACTCTGCTGTCCATAAAAAAGCCTCATTCCTTGCCACTCCAGTGTTTTTGGAAACTACCAACTCCCAGCATGCTTTATTAGCTGGGAGTTGTAGTTTCCAACCCCTTTAGTGCCAAAGAATGAGGCTTTTTTATGGACAGCAACCCCCACCCAAAAACATTCCCCCTTAGAGAGCCCCCCAGTTCAGGGAGTGAGGTGGAAATCTTTACAAAATTTGCTGCTGCTTACCGGTACTTCTCTATGTAACCAGCTACCGTTAAGTTAGTAATTCTCTGGGTCCTGCTGGCACTCTGCACGCTGTGCTGCATGTCGTACTGGGTCGGCTGTCTAACCTTACTGCCCGGCGCCGAGTAGTGACATCACTACTCGGCGCCGGCAGTAAGTTAGACAGCCGCCAGTACGGACATCAGCGCAGCGTGCAGAGTGCCAGCAGGATCGAGAGAATTAGTTACAGGAGCCAGTTACATAGAGAAGTACCGGTAAGCAGCAGCAGATTGTGAAAATTTACCATGACCCGAGATAAGCAGAGGTCGGTTTTGAGGCTATTTTTAAAGCCTGAAAACCTCGGCTTATACTCGTATAACGGTATATAATGTAAAATCTTCATACCTAATAACGTTCCCTTTCATTTTTTCATTCATTCATGCAGATTCCGATGTAGTTGCCCATAATTTTTTTTAAAAAAGTCTGAAAAAATTAGGGAAAAAGAGTGGTTTAAAGTTATACATTTTGCCCAAATTCACATTACCAGTAGCACACCCCACTAAAATCAATCTTCCAAATGTCCTGAAACAAATAGTATGCCATATTCGTGGGTGTATAGAGACATGGCCAACAACTAACACAAACTTTAACCAATGCATACGTACAATTACAGAAAAAATTAACCAGCTTTAAAGTTTGAATATATTTCAGTTTTTCCAAACAAACCCTACTCAACACAGAAATACCCCCCACAAAATATATATTTTTAGAACATACACACATTAAGCTATGTAGGTGTAATTTCTTTCATACTACTTACATGTAAAATACTGCACTATATTTAATATGTAATGTTTTTAGAATATTTTACTTTTTAGCTTATTTTTTGCAAAAAAGTTTTCAAAAATGTTTAAACTTAAAAATCTTGACCAAACCTCCAATGCAAATAAAATTCCCACTAATATCAATCTTCTACATGTCCAAATAAAGGGTTAGCCTACTTGCATCAGTGCCCAAAGACAGTCACAAATAGCCTCCAATGACATAACTTTGGGGCTGTGCTCTAAGTGCATTTTTCCCCCAGGCTAAAGACCAGGGAATGAACAATCTTAAAAACGGTACATTATTGTAATCTACACATGTTCAGCTACATAACAATGCCATTCATTCACACTATTGTGCAGAATTCCAGATGCAATTCCTTGTTGGCGTTGGCATAGGAAACAGATGCGACCAGCCCCCTGTAAAAGTATAGGGATTCGGACGCAATCTAGGGAGTATAGCCGTCACAAAAGTTTCTCCCTGTACTTTATATAGGGAACATTCCCCCTACATGATAGAACGCTTGTGACTGTACCCCTATCTGTCAAAGATGATAAACATAATCTTGCAGATTCTGTCTGTCATCTTTGACAGATTGCTACAGTGTGTGTGTCCAGATTACGGTACTTTCTATGCTTAGTGGAGGGTACAAGTACATCAATAGATTTTTTTTGAGAAAAATAATTCTCTACATTTTAACAACAAATAACAAACAACAATTAATCAAATAATTAGTGTTGAAACGCTTCAGCTCGTCTGATTCCATTATCTACGTATATGTAACCCCCATTATTGCACTTGAACTTCGAACTCTACCCATCCCCTCTGCAGCAGACCTCCTTCGTTCTGACATCATCCCACTTCAGAGGAATGGGTAGGAAAAGAGGCATGATGGTGGCCTGATGCAGATCTAGAGAGGCACCAAGTAACCCTCATGGCTGGAGAGAGGCAGGGGCCAGCCAATATCAAGAAGCCTGGAACAACCCATAAGGTACAACACTGGCAGATCTCAGGCTTACCTTAACCCGCTCACACAACCTAGTGGCCGCCATCTTGGATCCCTTGGGGCCTGCTGTGGTACTCTCTATCGCTCACAAGCCACTCATTAAGTAGATCTCCCTCACTTCCGAAGTCCCCCGGGGCTGCACCCCACAGACAGGAACTCCCCTTCTGCTGCTGGACGCATCACAGGATTCGATGGCACAGCAGATCCCGGTAAGGCACTGATGTTACTTGCCTGGGACTACAGAAACCCCATACTCCCCAGGTTCACTCTTACAACACCCTCCTGACAATCTCCATTACCCACAGCCCTGTGTTGGACCCTATTCATCAACATGTTACAGAGCCCCCCCCCCCCCTCACAAGATCAGCACCATGTTCACAGACCACTAACCTAACCACGGCAGGGCCCCCACATGAGGAGGCTCTTTCCTTAGGGAAATACTGAATAACCTACCAACAAAATAGAACTCATGCGAAAATGAGTCAACAAATTCCAGTGGCCTGCCGAACTGAAAATCAGAAACGACCTCGGGGCTGTACTAGACAGGTTGGAGGGTTGGAGCAAGACGACAGACTGTGACCCAACCATGGCAAACAGTTATACAGGTCGGGGGAACAGTATATAGCAATAGAGAATCTCTACTGTCACCATGAGAACCTAGAGATTCGGCAGTAGGCGGAACAATATCCGCATTCGAGGATTGCCCGTCTGTATTGATATAAACCTTAAAAACTAATATATCTTTTCAACTCTATCACAGGGACTGGTCCCACCTCAACTTATTGAACTAGACGTTCACCGGGCATACGCCCCAAAACTGCTCTACTATGCCCAGTAGTGAATCTGCCGAGTTCACTACTACACCCAAAAAAAGGCAATCATGACTCAATAACAGGAACATTTCTCAGCCCTCACTCATGAAAGGGCATCTATCCAACTATACCCAGACCTGTCGGCCTCTACCCCATCCCGAAGACGTCAACTCAGACCCCTCATTCAACGCTAAGAGACAAAGGCCTCAATTACCTCCTGGCTTTACAAGGCCCTTGGACTAGACAATACTCCTACCGGACTGGGAGGTGCTCCAGTACCTACCACAGACGTACCCGGGATACCTGCTTAAAGTCCCTCCTAAGAAACAGCATCCACTTCAGATCGAACACCCCCAGAACCGTCATCCCATACAAATAAAGGGACGATAAGACACCAAGATATTTGTTGGTCTGCCCCCAATTTCTTTAGGGAATAGATAGATGATAATGATTATCGAGCATGCTCAGTTTAAAAAAAAAAAAAAATCAGGTCAGAGTTGTCGGTTAAGAGAGGAGGAGACCGTACCTGAGCAAAACTAGTACTGGATTGACACACACACCTCAGAGTATTTGCTACTTAGGTGTGTTTAAAGCAGACAAACAGCAGTGAGTATAGAAAGGCAACACAGCAGGAATTTGACACATACCTGCTGTTTTGCTCATCTATCCCCTCTGCTGTTTCTCTGTCTTCTTTATGCCATTCTGTAAGTGGGGGAGCACTGCTGGTTTTGTGATCATTGGTAATATTATGCAATTCAACTCCTAGTGTCCAGAACATTTCTATAAACGTGTGTTTAAAGGGCATGTCAAACAAAAAAAAGATAATCAATGCACATTCCTTGGTCCTATACAATACCATATTATCTAAACATTATAAACTAAGGGGTTTTAGCTTACATTTCTGTGATCACACGAATGAAAAGCCTTCAAACCACGTCAAGGTAACCCTAGTTTGGAAGGACACACCTTGTTTGTATAAATGATTAATCAGATCAGTAGCCCTTCCACAAAATGTAATTCTAATTTAGCCTAAGGAGTGTCCTGGATACGTTTTAGTTATACAGCAAAATTGTGTTCACTTGCTGGATTTGAAGACTTGGTACCGTATTACTCAGTATAAGTCGAGGTTTTCAGGCTATAAAAACAGCTTGAAACTGAACCTCGACTTATACTCGGGCAGTCACTAACTTGTTAGAAAATCCGGCTCCCCGCATCTCCCGATCGTCGCATCCACTGACCACTACTCGGCGCCTGTCTCTACCAGGCGCTGAGTAGTGACGTCAGTGATGCGACGATCGGAGAGATGCGGCAGCCGGATTCTTCTTACAGTTAGTGCAAGTTGCTGGTATTTCAGTTTTTAGTTGTTAACTTAAAAACAGTTCTGTTTAACCCCTTAGTGAGCAGACCAATAACATCGGAAGCCTGGGTATACATTGGGTATAATCAGGACAATATCATGATTAAACTAATATTAAGGAAGTTATTCAGTATTATTATTTTTACTGGCAGGGAGGGAGGGGAAGGTTGGTAGGGGGGTTTGCAGTTCCACTGCAGATGTTTGTAAACTACAACTCCCAGCAGCTAAAGCATGCTGGGAGTTGTAGTTTTCAAGCACCTGAAGTGCCAAAGTGGTCATATTTTCTACCCTCACTTATACTCGAGTCAATCACTTTTACTAATTGTTTAGGTAAAATAGGTACCTCGACTTATACTCGGATCGACTTATATTCGAGTTATGGTATGTGCTTTCTTTCCGGTGTGCGCCAGTGCCTCGCTTTGTGGAAAGTTTTGGCCTAAGGAGTGCTCCCACAGTCTTTCTGTTGTATGTATTTAAAGGGAATGTCAACCCCATAAACTTAAAATTGAGATTTTAACTAATAAACCTCCAAACCTATCCCTCACAAGGTTTAAATCATTGTACAAGGCTTCTAAGTATACTTACCAGCACTCATTCCCTTGGCTGTCTTCTGTTGCTGCTCTGACAGCAATGTCAGTAATTGGCTGAAACACTATTTCCATTCCCTTTTATTATAGATTATGATGAGACAGTAATTTTTCACTTTACATACCATTTCATGTCTTTGGTACTGTCTATCTAAAAAGTTAGCATACAAGGAACAAAATAGGCCGCACCTCCGGATCTTGAAAAAAACAAACGCGTTTCGGGGAACACTCCCTTAGTTCCATGACTAAGGGGGTGTACCCCAAACACGTTGGGTGCTGGGTTCTTGTGTGCTTTTATGATATGCGTGTCTGAATAAAGCTTTTTTTTGTCAAGATCCGGAGGTGCAGCCTATTTTGTTCCTTGTATGCTGACTAGATGGGGTCTGGGACAGCCGGACCTGCACCCGGCTCTTACTCAATTGTTGTCCCTCCTCTCCCGACTTTCCACTTTGGGGCAGGCTTAGAGCGGCCATTACTTCTATATGGACTTCTTCTTTATCTAAAAAGTTAGACTGGTTCTAAAAGCCAACACTATAAACTTTTCTATAGGCAATCAAATTAACTATTTCTGTTAGTTGAGAATTAAATGGCATTTCCACCCTCAAAACAAAAACTGGTGACTTGTCCGTTATGTGCCCACAACCCCAACTGGTATTTTTACCAGTTTATTATATGTGCTTGTAACAAATAAAGGGCATGTCCACCTCTGTTTTGGAAATTTTCTGTAGTGTAGGGCTCCCTCTCCCACCCCAAACCGCTATAGTTGTTTGTCAAAAATGTAAGCCGATCTGTACTAAGGGCTTGTTCACACTACATCAGTTTGTAACCGTTTTTCAAACGCATGTGCCTTTAAAAAAAAAAAAAAAAATGGACAGACTGTAAAACCCCATAGAATTTCATAATATTGTTCACACCTGCTGCGTTATAATCCGTTTAAAAAACCCACTGCTTGCAGCATTTCTGTCCATTTTTTCATTGGATACAAATGTATGCAAAAAATGGAAACAAACTGACAGAAACACATGCTGTGCTAGTTTCTAGTGTGAACGAGCCCTTACACTGTCTCTTGTTGTTCGGTAACGGCCCTCTGCTTGCATGAAACTGCAAGCAGGGGGCCAGACCGGCAGCTGCGACCATGATTGGCTCAGAGGTGGTCAATCACGGACGCGGCTTCAAGCAGTACAGAATACCGGGGGAAACAGGCAAAGTAAGTAGTGTTCGGGTTACAATTTTGACAAACTACTACAGCGGTTGGGGGTGGAAGAGGAAGCCCTACACTACAAAAAAATGGATTTGGAGATAGGGGGAGAGAAAAACAGGAGGGAGAGGGAGGGGGGAGGGCTTCACTGCCTATGACATTTTTCTCCTGGAGGAGAGACAGGAGGCAGACACCATTCGGGACACAGCAGGCTTTAGGGACTTTGAACAGACATTGCAGGGCAGTCATTTGGAGCAGGGATTTTACAACACTACACAGTGGAGCCAGTAGTGGGTTAAAATATAGTTTTGGGGATGGACATGCCTTTTAATGATAAATTCTGTTTCTTTTTGGCAAAGGTATGTGCCTCCTCTCTCTGCTCATTGAACTTTTTATAAGCTTGAGCATGTGCAGAGGAGGCAGCAGAAGATCAGCTCTAATGCGTCAGTGATCCCTTGCCTGGATGAACTGTTGAAGGAACGTATTAGAGCTGATGTACTGTAAACCTATGTTTGAGGACCTAGCGGACTAAGTCGAGGTAAGTATCTACTGGTTAACTTATAAGTGACCTCCCTTTTAGAACAAGGCTAAGCAGTCAGAAAACAAAGTATTCACTGAGAAAGAGGGAGTCATAACCAAGTTAAACAAAAGAAAACACAGATGACTGCAGAACTATAGATGACCTATTTATTCAATTGATGCTTATTTTATTGGTGAGATTATATATATTATATATATTTCTGAATTGAAGAAGGCATTAAAGGCTGGTCAAATGTGTGATAGCCAGAACTTACCTTTCTAAATGCATTGTTCTCAGACTGAGGTCTGTAAAATAATTAAATCACTCATTCTAAACAATTTTTCTTTTAGCTACAACCTTAACCAGAAGGATGCTTATATAGGCACAAGTAACCTGACATTGGCAGTCCTGGTGTTCCCTGGGTAAAGGGCATTCCCATGCCTTTTTTTGGGTAGGGGATAGAGCCAATAAAGAAGCAACTGAGTGGGTGGCTTTGCTTTTATCGGAGGATGGCAACCAGCTGGTAATATTTACTCTGACAGTTTCTGTATAGAAATTTGGCCCTTGTATATCAGGCTCCTTAAGGGCATGTACACTCTAATTTGTTAGTATTTATCTTACTGGATAGTTGTGCCTTTAAATATTTGTATTTTTCCCCCTACTACCCTTCCAGACCCTACCTTTGTGCTTGAATCTTGCTGGCCTCCCTCCTATACTGTATTCTCGTTCTTAGCACTGCCTCTTGAGATTACCAAATCTCCATCACCCAGTTGGTCAGAGAATACCGTGGCTGTGTGATGCGTGCGCAACGTCAATGCATGCAATCGTCCCGGAGACGTTGCTGCGAGTGTACGCCCCTGTGGTGTGACTGTTTGGGGTATGTCCACTAATTTTTTAACAATTGTTACACTTGCAAAAGACAGGAGAGAACTTACTGGCGATCGTTCCAGCGCCGGCTTCTCACCGACAGTCCCCGACACATCCACAGTCCCTTGCATTGTGCGTGCATGCGCAGTCATGGATGTTCTTCTGTTAAACTGAAAAAAAAACGATTAAGAAATCAGTGGACATACATCCACAGTCCCTTGCATTGTGCGTGCATGCGCAGTCATGGATGTTCTTCTGTTGAACTGAAAAAAAACGATTAAGAAATCAGTGGACATACCCTTTAAGACTGGAAAAGAGCACAAAACCTATTTATGTTTAGATTTTTTCTCTCTTTTTCTTCTTATCTCTTTAAAGGTTTTATATACATTGCATGTAAGAAAAAAGTAAACTATAAAACAACATATAGCTGGAATAAAAATACATAACTGCTGTTTTTGTTTCCTAGGTTTGTGTTGGCAGTTGGAAGTGCTGTTTTTGATGCCATGTTTAATGGTGGCATGGCTACAACATCAACAGAAATAGAATTACCAGATGTCGAACCTGCTGCATTTCTTGCTTTGTTAAAGTAAGTACTGTAATAAAGCAATGTTGAACTTCCTATAATGGGAGGTTCAATAGGAATAGATTTGTGCAGATCACTGTAGTTGTTTTAGTTTTTTTTAGCAGCACTTTTATAGTACATACTTTTAGAATTTATATTTTTGAGAACAACCCATCTAGTTCTGGAGTCCTTGTGTGCGATATTTACTGAAAAAAAAACTGGATAGTTAATGTAATTAACTTAAATGGCAAGTTCACCGCCTCAAATAAAAAAATTGTATACATGTAATTCACACCCCAAAGACCAAAACTGCAATAGTTATAAATCTGAGAGATGTAAGTCTAACCTGAAGTGCTGCCTATTGTTCTGTTGCCTTTCTTTCTGGTTTTCCCAGTTAGCAGCTGTCAGTCATGAATGTAACAGATGACATTATAACAAATGACTGAATACTATTCTCCTTGGAGAGCTTGAGGAGGAGGCAGAAACTTTTAAGAGGCAGAGGGAAGACTATCGTTGTGCTGCATAACAGATTAGTCCACATCTGCTGACTTTCTAAAGCATGTGCGATCGCGGGGGAAGAGGCACAATGTGTACGCACAGCCATTTCAACTGATAACCATGCCGTGTATGGGCAATTTGTCGGTCTTGTTGATGATCTTGTGGATCAGGCAATAAGCCTCGAGTGAGCTGCCATTTTCGACGATACACGATATGACTATGATTATGACGACACAATACACGGCATGATTATGGACTAAAACGGCCCCCGCGATCGCACGTGTGTATGCACCTTAAGGCTGTGAACACACAATAGATATTTTGGCCCAAATAATCAATCTATCAGAATTTTGGTTAGGGTTGTTGGAGTTGTTCCTGTGATTTTACACAAATTTAATAAGTTTACTTTTAATATATTTTAGTTGGCATTAATCTAAGGTTAAATTTAATCAGAATATTTTTTGTTTGAGGTTCCTGTACTCTGACGAGGTACAGATTGGACCAGAGACAGTTATGACAACGCTATACACAGCTAAAAAATATGCTGTTCCAGCCCTGGAAGCACATTGCGTGGAATTCCTGAAAAAGAACCTTCGAGCAGATAATGCATTTATGTTGCTAACACAGGTACATGGAGAATGGAAAGTGGAGTAGTGAAACTAAATGTAATTAAATTTGCTGCATATACCTAGTTATTTCATTTATGTGAGCCATTGTTCTAATTGATTTATGTGCATCAGTTTATTTAGTCTTAGATACCAGTATCATACATCAATCAGATCACGTGTTATAAACACGTGATCTGATTGATATCTATGGACCCTTTAGGAATGTAAGCTGTTCCAAATCATTTTCTATTCACACAGTAAAAATTATTAATTATCACCATGTGCAGGTGTCTGTGACAATTTGGGCCAAACTATTCTTAACTTCACCTCATCCCGGTTCGCCAATTGAAGAAGTTGGGAGGTATGCACCCATATCCCCCTTCAATCTCCTACATATAAAAGAAAATCTTACTTAATTCAAGCAGAGCTGCTTACCTTTCTTTAGCAAAGCTGTTTTACTTTCACTATAACAGAAAACAGTGAATGCTATTGGATGTTTAAAGGCACAGATCATCTCCACTGCACATGCTCCCCACTCTAGCTTCACCTTAGATTCGTGAAGGGGATAGGCACAGAGAGAGGGGAAATGCATACTTACTAGAAGTCGTCTGAACAGGACCTGGTGAAAGGGAACACTGAGAGCAGAAAATGAAGTTTCTGGCATCTCTTAAAATATTCAAAAGGATAAGTCAAGTAATTTTTTTTACCTTGGTGTCCCTTTAATAAGTGGGCATTTTCAATGCTTGTTGGGCATTATTTGTGGTCCATCCCAACGGATTAACTAATTTCTCCGCTCATTTGTGAGGCATAAGTGGTCAAAGTGCATGTCTGCATAAGCTTTAATGGTTTAAAAGCTCTAGAGCACCACAGTTTGAAGACATGTTTGCTCCATCCTTACCACTGACTGGTCTGCTACATCCTCCCTGCATTATAGGCATGCACAGTTGCTTCTTATTCATCTGACTGAGCATGTCAGCACTGTTGAAAGAGAGGTGATGCAGACCTGTAATTGATGTTACAAGAGGAAAGACCATGGCTTTCTTCAATCTTTGTAGCATTAAATCTTCTAAACCTTTTTTGTCAAGATTACACTTACAATCTATGGAAGCGCATAGAAAGCAGACAAAATTGGATAAAAGCGGACACAATCAACGTGACATGCGATTTTTGTTTTACCCATAATCCCTTGTGAAGCGCAAACGCATGTTTAATCACAGTTTCTTATTAACCTACAGTATTAAAGGGACACTATACTGAAAAAAGGACTTTTCCTCATTTTAATCTATAATTGAATATATGTAAGTAGAACTTACTTTGAGTCGCGTGTTTTGCTGCATGCCTTCAATCCAGCACACATTTTGCTTTGGAGCAGTATACCCCCTCCCTCTTTTAACCACTCCCGCTTTCATCGGACCTGACTTTTTTACCACAAACCAACTGTCAAGCCTGCACACAGCATACACCATTCCAACTGTCAAAACTGTCACCATTCCAGTTACAGTAAAGCTACTCACAGAAGAATAGTTTTTGAGAGCAAGGAACTTGATTGACAGCTGAAATATAAGAAGTTTTAGATTGGATATCTAAAGAAATAGGGCGCAGATCAACAAAAAAATTATACAGTGGTGCAGGGCCGCCATCAGGGGGGAAAGGGGGTACTCCTGTATGGGGCCCGGACTTGCCAGGGACCCAGAGTGAGGAAGAATTTTTTTTTCCTGCAATACTGCATTCAGCCACTGCATTCAGCCAATTCCTAGATAGATCCTCCATAGCAGAGCTAGAGAAAGTAACTAAGTTATACTGAACCCATTTCTGCTTTTAAGAGTCCATTGGGGGAGGCAATTTTACCCTCTGTCTCACTGCTGTGTACAGGGACTGACAGTGACTGCTTTTGTGGGGCTGCTGGTGCCAGTACCTGCATAGCAGTAATGGCAAACCTTGTAACTTCAGATGTTTAAGAAACTACAACTCCCCAGCATGCCTTGATTGCATTCTGCTACCAGGGCATGCACTGCACATGGTGTAGGTAATGGCCTAATAGGGCTATTGGGCTATTACCTACCCTATGATGGCAGCTCCACACCATCTATATCCTGCCTATATACATATCTCTATCTCTGTGTCACATAGCAGTATAGCAGCTCCACACTGAGATGGAGATATAAGCAGGGTAGAGATTGTGTCACATAGCAGTATGGCAACTTCACACCATTCCTATCCTGCCTATATCCAAATTTCTATCTCTGTGTCACATTGCAGCATGGCAGCTCCACACCATCATCAGGATATTTATTATTTTATTATTATTGTGGATTTATATAGCGCCAACTATAGTGGTGCTTTACAGTTGCATTAAAATACATAAGGAAAACATACATGTTACATACAAGTGTAGTGCAAGTAATACAAAGTGGGAAAAATGTAAGTGCTGGTCAGCAGCATTCAGTGTGGTAAGTTACAGCATTACTGTGGTACAATAGGATGGAGGACTGTGCCCGAGAGCTTACAGTCTAGAGGAGATGGGGATGAGACATAAGGTGAAGCAGGTCAGTAGCTGTAACTAAGTTGTCAGTGGAGTATACCTAGCGGGTCTGCGATGTGTCAGTAAGAGGGGTAGAAGTGTCCAGGCCCAGATTGTAACCTTGCCTGAAGAGGTGAGTTTTGAGGTTGCGTTTGAAGATATGAAGTGATGGCGAGTGACGTATAAAACGAGGAAGAGAGTCCCAGAGCAGAGGGGCAGCACAAGAAAAGTCCTGTACACGGGTGTTGGAGGAGGTAATTAAAGCGGATGAGAGATATAGACAGGATAGAGATGGTGTGGAGCTGCAATCTGACACAGAGATAGAAATATGGATATAGGCAGGACAGAGTGTGGAGCTGCCATGCTGTGTGGCAATAGTGGCAGCCTTTTTCCAGACAGTGCACAAATGGGTAGGTGTAAGGATTTCAGCATAGAGAATGGGGTGAATATATCAATAGTCAATACGAATGAAATAACATTTTATAACATATTATATGGGGTCTAATATGGGATCCAGTCTGTGTGGGCTTGGCTTAAAGGTATGTTATATTTACCAGTCTGTGCCCTCTGAGGGCATCTTAAGTGTGTGTACTGGACACGGGTATATTTTATATTTACTGGTCTTTGTGTGCGTCGGGGAGGAGGAGCATGTCTGAGGAGGAGCATGTATAGAGCCTGTTACATGTAACAGGCTTAATGTCTAGTTGAAATATAATATTGCAGGCAAAAATGTAAAATGGGAATAATGGTCTTTAAAATGTGTGTAACCTTAACAAAGTGGGCGTGGTCTTAACAGTGAGCGTGAAATCCAGTATGGGGCCCAGAAAAGTCTGATGGCGGCCTGAAGTGGGGCAGTGGTGTTTGGGAAGAATTAGTTTCCAGTTATGATCAATATAAAATAACTTTTTTTTGTTATAGATGCCCATTAAAGGACAACAATACCCAAAAAAACATCTCCCCCATTACATGTCCACACTTCCAGCAGCTGAAATCACTTACTCTCATTTACAACCGTGCTGCACTCCCTTATATATCACACAGCAAAAATGAGTGCTAACAGCCCGCCTCCTAGATGGCCCAGGGCCAACGTTAACATATCACTGGTCATTGGCTGGTGGGAATGTCACAACCTCTCCCCTCCTCCTCTGCCAGTCAAACACACTTGAACTCTCCTGTTGCTAGAATACAGCCTACATAATTAAGCTAACCAAGGATGGGTACAGGAGTGTTTTCTTGCATGCTAGCTCTGAGTGACAGTTAGAGGCAGACAGAATCGTTACGCCCCCTTTACAGCATGGCTAATTGAAGGCAGAGAGAGGCTCGAAATCAGTGGAAAAATGTATAGGGAGGGCTGCATACCTTTACTCTTTTTAAAGCAGTTTAAAAAAAAAAAATGCATTGAGGCAATACAGTTATCCTTTTAAGTAAACCCAAAGTGAAAATGTAGAACCAATGAAATCTATTTTTGTTTTTAATTCTTTTTTTTGTTTTTGTTTATTTGATGTACAGTACATTTAGGGGCTTGGAATAAAAAAAAAGTGATCTGTTTTTCCCAACTTTCTTTCTTCAGGCTCGACTTTTTGATGAACCTCAGCTTGCAAGCCTTTGTTTGGAGAACATTGATAAAAATACCTCAGATGCCCTAAATGCAGAGGGTTTCACAGACATTGATTTAGGTAAATTGTTAAGAACCTGACAATTTATTTACTGAACAGTAAAGCTATGTGCACACGGTAGATATATCTTTCTTGCCAATTGCTCCAAACGGGGTTTATCACCCAACCCTTATACAGACACATTAGCCAACTTTTGGCCCTGACATAAATTAGCATAGAAAGTAGCACTACACTAATAGTATTTTCGTTGGCTCATACTTCTCACCTATCAATATATAATATATCATTAGGGTGGTGCATGGAGTCTCACCCGAATCTCCATTTAGCACAGCATCATCATGTTCGCGAAATGCATCCATACAATTTTATTTATTCTTTAAAATACAAACTAGCTTTCACCTAGTACAGTGCAACAGTACTTTTGCAATAGTTCCTCTGGCATTGGTCAGGAATTGGTCCATCAGGATAGAGTACTTATCAATGACGTCGGGCGCCCCCATATGTTAGATTTAATAAATGTGTGTACGGGCCTTAAAGGTGCTGGTAAGCACACAGTTTGTCTCATTGCTTATTTTATTTCTATTACATAGCTGAGACAAGCTGAAATGAATGTCCTAAAAATGCAAAAAGACAATTTTAAATAAAACCACTCTGCCTTGTAGAATCCAATTTTTCTTAAAACATGTCGGTCTTTCCCCTGATGTAGTCCGGTTTTTAATGTTACAATAAACGCTTAGTTTTATATTACCATCTGTGTTGCTGACATTTCTCTTTTGGGCTGGAGCCCTACCTGCATTGCTTCTGTTTGTCTATTATTACCTGTCAGCAGTGAAGATTTATTGCATGTTCCCCACAAAAATTCTGTAGCAAAAATTTGAAACCAACACAAATGTGAAAGCCTAACCTCTCCTGCATAAAACAGTATGCCATAGGCGTGGGTGTACACAGACATGGCCACCAACAGAATTCAAATGGGACATAAGCAGAAGTGCTATTACAAGGGGGGGTGCTCTGTATTTTGAACAGCCTCCACTTTTTCTAATAAAACACCCCGCAAACGTGGAAATCACCCCCCCAACTATATATTTTTTTTAAATCTACACATCAGCTATTTAACTGTGCCATTCTCCGTAGAACTCCATGCTATTAGGAGATTTTGTAAAAAACGAAAAGAGAAAGATGATTCAAAGTTATAAATCTTGCCTAAATGCACTTGACAAGTAAAGAAAAACAACTAAATATCAATCTCCCACACATCATGAATCAAATGGTTTGTCACATGCATGAGTGCACAAAGAGTTGTGGCCAGCAAATAGCCCAAAATGCAGTATAACTTTTTCATCGTTTCAGGATAAAAATTACCTCTTAACCTTGGAAACAACTCCAACAAACTATAGATTTTTGGAAACCTTAACCCCTTTAGCTATATAGTGCTGCTATACTTATTTTTATATATGTATACTTCCAGACACAGTTTTTTGTAGAAATTTCAATCTTAGCAGATTTTCTGAAAAAAAGAAAAGGCAGCAAAAAAGGTTCAGGCAAAGAAATCATGACCAAACCACCAGTACAAATAAGAGTTCCCACTGGGAAATAACCCTAAAAACTACCGTATATACTCGAGTATAAGCCGACCCGAGTATAAGCCGAGGTACCTATTTTTACCTCAAAGTAAGAACCCATGATTGACTCGAATATAAGCCGAGGGTTGAAATTATGGGAACTCTGCTGTCCATAAAAAAGCCTCATTCCTTGCCACTCCAGATGTTTTGGAAACTACCACTCCCAGCATGCTTTATTAGCTGGGAGTTGTAGTTTCCAAACCCCTTTAGTGCCAAAGAATGAGGCTTTTTTATGGACAGCACCCCCCACCAAAAACATTCCCCCTTAGAGAGCCCCCCAGTTCAGGGAGTGAGGTGGTAAATCTTTACAAAATTTGCTGCTGCTTCCGTACTTCTCTATGTAACCAGCTACCGGTAAGTTAGAATTCTCTGGGTCCTGCTGGCACTCTGCAGCTGGCTGCATGTCCGTACTGGGCGGCTGTCTAACTTACTGCCCGGCGCCGAGTAGTGACATCACTACTCGGCGCCGGGCAGTAAGTTAGACAGCCGCTCAGTACGGACATGCAGCGCAGCGTGCAGAGTGCCAGCAGGATCGAGAGAATTAAGTTACAGGTAGCCAGTTACATAGAGAAGTACCGGTAAGCAGCAGCAGATTGTGAAAATTTACCATGACCCGAGTATAAGCAGAGGTCGGGTTTTGAGGCTATTTTTAAAGCCTGAAAACCTCGGCTTATACTCGAGTATATACGGTATATAAATGTAAAATCTTCATACCTTAATAACGTTCCCTTTCATTTTTTCATTCATTCATGCAGAATTCCAGATGTAGTTGCCCAAATAATTTTTTTTAAAAAAAGTCTGAAAAAATTAGGGAAAAAGATGGTTTAAAGTTATACATTTTGCCCAAATTCACATTACAAGTAGCACACCCACTAAAAATCAATCTTCCAAATGTCCTGAAACAAATAGTATGCCATATTCGTGGGTGTATAGAGACATGGCCAACAACTAACACAAACTTTAACCAATGCATACGTACAATTACAGAAAAAATTAACCAGCTTTAAAGTTTGAATATATTTCAGTTTTTCCAAACAAAACCCTACTCAAACACAGAAATACCCCCCACAAAATATATATTTTTAGAACATACACACATTAAGCTATGTAGCGGTGTAATTTCTTTCATACTTACATGTAAAATACTGCACTAATATTTAATATGTAATGTTTTTAGAATATTTTACTTTTTAGCTTATTTTTTTGCAAAAAAGTTTTCAAAAATGTTTAAACTTAAAAATCTTGACCAAACCTCCAATGCAAATAAAATTCCCACTAAATATCAATCTTCTACATGTCCCAAATAAAGGGTTAGCCTACTTGCATCAGTGCACACAAAGACAGTCAGCAAATAGCCTCCAATGACATAACTTTGGGGCTGTGCTCTAAGTGCATTTTTCCCCCAGGCTAAAGACCAGGGAATGAACAATCTTAAAAACGGTACATTATTGTAATCTACACATGTTCAGCTACATAACAATGCCATTCATTCACACGTATTGTGCAGAATTCCAGATGCAATTCCTTGTTTGGCGTTGGCATAGGAAACAGATGCGACCAGCCCCCTGTACTAAAGTATAGGGATTCGGACGCAATCTAGGGAGTATAGCCGTCACAAAAGTTCTCCCTGTACTTTATATAGGGAACATTCCCCCTACATAGGTAGAACGCTTGTGACTGTACCCCTATCTGTCAAAGATGATAAACATAATCTTGCAGATTCTGTCTGTCATCTTTGACAGATTGCTACAGTGTGTGTCCAGAATTACGGTACTTTCTATGCTTAGTGGAGGGTACAAGTACATCAATAGATTTTTTTGAGAAAAATAATTCCTACATTTTAAACAACAAATAACAAACAACAATTAATCAAATAATTAGTGTTGAAACGGCTTCAGCTCGTCTGATTCCATTATCTACGTATATGTAAACCCCATTATTGCAAACTTGAACTTCTACCCATCCTCCTCTGCAGCAGGACCTCCTTCGTTCTGACATCATCCCACTTCAGAGGAGAATGGGTAGGAAAAGAGGCATGATGGTGGCCTGATGCAGATCTAGAGAGGCACCAAGTAACCCTCATGGGCTGGAGAAAGAGGCAGGGGCCAGCCAATATCAAGAAGCCTGGAAACAACCCATAAGGTACAACACTGGCAGATCTGCAGGCTTACCTTAACCCGCTCACTTACAACCTAGTGGCCGCCATCTTGGATCCCTTGGGGCCTGCTGTGGTACTCTCGTATCGCTCACAAGCCAGCTCATTAAGTAGATCTCCCTCACTTCCGAAGTCCCCCGGGGCTGCACACCAACAGACAGGAACTCCCCCTCTGCTGCTGGACGCATCACAGGATTCGATGGCACAGCAAGATCCCGGTAAGGCACTGAGTTACTGCCTGGGACTACAGAGAAACCCCATACATCCCCAGGTTCACTCTTACAACCCTCCATGCAATCTCCATTACCCACAGCCCTGTGTTGGAACCTATTCATCAACCTGTTACAGAGCCCCCCCCCCCTCCACAAGTCAGCACCATGTTCACAGACACTAACCTAACCAGCGCAGGGCCCCCACATGAGGAGGCTCTTTCCATTAGGGAAATACTGATAACCTACCAACAAAATAGAACTCATGCAGATGAGTCAACAAATTCCAGTGGCCTGCCGAACTGAAAATCAGAAACGACCTCGGGGCTGTACTAGACAGGGTTGAGGGGTTGGAGCAAGACGACCAGACTGTGACCCAACAATGGCAAACAGTTATACAGGCGTGGGGGAACAGTCTATAGCAATATGAGATCTCTACTGTCACCATGAAGACCTAGAGATTCGCAGTAGGCGGAACAATATCCGCATTCGAGGATTGCCCGAGTCTGTATTGGATATAAACCTTAAAAACTCTATAATATATCTTTTCAACTCTATCACAGGGACTGTCCCACCTCAACTTATTGAACTAGACAGTTCACCGGGCATTACGCCCCAAAACTGCATCTACTATGCCCAGAGATGTAATCTGCCGAGTTCACTACTACACCCAAAAAAAGGCAATCATGACTCAATACAGGAACATTTCAGCCCTCACTCATGAAAGGGCATCTATCCAACTATACCCAGACCTGTCGGCCTCTACCCCATCCCGAAGACGTCAACTCAGACCCCTACTTCAGACGCTAAGAGACAAAGGCCTCAATTACCTTCCTGGCTTTTACAAGGCCCTTGGACTAGACAATACCTCCCTACCGGACTGGGAGGTGCTCCAGTACCTACCACAGACGACCCGGGATACCTGGCTTAAAGTCCCTCCTAAGAAACAGCATCCAACTTCAGATCGAACACCCCCCAGAACCTCATCCCATACAAATAAAGGGAACGATAAGACACCAAGATAACTACACTCTGAAACTATAGCTTGAGGATTTTAACTGGCGAAGTATAGGATTATGCTGGTTTCCAATCTCTATGTTATCTCGATATGTTCCCTGACACCTATGGCTTCCATATGGACAAATGCTATTTCTCTTACACTTGACAACAATGACAATTTTTGAGACTTGGAGCACTCTGAGAAACATGGTTCCTTCTTTTAATCTTTGAGCAAGAGATGTACAAAGACCTACAGTATGATTAAAATACTGTGGTTAATTTGTTATATATCCATAGTTTATAAATATAAAAGAAAAATGTTAATGTGTTACTGCTCAACCTCCCAAACTCATACCAAAGTAACGGGTGAAGCTTCTCTCTCTCTCCCCCGCCTCTTAGACCCTCCTTTCAATACCATAATAAGCAGACCAGAGACCATACACAATGGTTGCTGTGTGCCTCTATATCTCAACGCGAGCAACCTCAGCTGGGAGTGGGAGCTCTATCAGAAATAAGCTTGGTTCAACCACTTTCCCCCTCTGAGTGGACTTCTCCCCATACCATGGGATGACTCCCATAGAGGAGTACTCCATCCTCCTCTCCAGGCCAACGGGACATTTCTCCCCTTGGCCTTCAACTTTTGTATATGTTGGTTAAATGTTATTATTGATGTTCTTTTAAGTTACATTATTGCTATTAAGAGTGTTTTTCTTAAAGTGCCTGTCCCATATAATATTCAAAACGCCATTGCACCCTGGCGGGAGCACTTTTGGCCTTTTTGCTCATATTTGCAGCCACCATTTTTCTTTTCACAACAATGGTACAGATAATATCATTGAATGTTAAGGGCATAAGGTCCATCAGAAGGAGATGGCTGATGAGCAGAGAGGCCAACAGGCTTAAGGCTGATATCCTTTTAATACAGGAGACACACTATTGCCACACAGACCATTGGAGTTTTATTAATAAAATGTTCCCCCAATGTTATTCTACTGTAAGCAACACAAGGAAAGCAGGAGGTGCCATATTTATTCATAGAATAAACACCTACACATAGATCTCAACGGGAGATACATCATCATAGAGGGCACTTTAGACTCACGACTAGTCTTATGCAATCTTTTATGCCCCCAACACAGGTCAAAAGAAATTTCTATCCTCCTACCTAGCTAAACTTTCAACTATTCCAGGCCCTCTGAAAATCATAGCGGGTGATTTTAACATGCACCTCTCAAACAACACCGACAGACACTCCTTAACAGATGCCCCCCTCCCGAGAAACACAACAGCTATCGCTCATCAGACAGCATGGATTTTACGACACATGGAGAGTTTTCAGCCCGTCCTCCAAATCCTTTACATTCTACTCTTTCGCACACCAAACAATGTCAGACTTGATTACATACTTGTCTCCCACAGTCAGTTGGAAACTGAATAAGAACCTTCTTAAACAACAGATACACAGGGAATCATGCCGAAAAGCAATTATACAATATTTTCAAGAAAATGTTTGGTCAGTTACATCGCAAATGACAATGTGGGAAGCCCATAGAGCTGTTTTGCGGGGCTGTTGTATTCAACTCTCATCTCAAATTAAAAAAGACACTACCTCTTCTCGGCAAGCCCTAACAAAAGATTTACTTAAAGCAGAACAAACTCTTTAAGTCAAACCCCTCCATATATTAAGTAATCTTCGTACAGCTTTTAAAGACTTGTCTCTAAGCGAACTAGAAAAACATATGAGATGGTTAAAATGTACATATTATGAAAAAGGCAATAAAGCCCACACTCTCCTGGCAAACTTGCTTAGACAGCGACAATATCAAGCCACCCCTGCTCAAATTAGAGACGACTCAGGAACCCTATTACAAGACCCACATAGCATAGCCTTCTGCTTTAGTAAATACTTAACAATCTCTATAATGTGTAAAACCCTCCCTCTCCGACTTAAAACCCAATTTTAAAGCAAAAATAGAAGAATCTCGAAAAAAGCACCCTACCTAGGCTGACCCCAACACAAAACCAGATCTTGAATAAACCATCACAAATAAACAATTGGAACAAGTAATCAAAAATCTCCCAAATGGCAAGACGACTGGTCCAGACAGGTTTTCTAATATTTATTATAAATTATTCTTAACAGAACAGAGTCCCCATATGATCAGTTTATTTAACAACATTATGCAAGGTGGGCAGGTACACTCTCTCCACTTTCTCCATGTCATATTTAGTTGTAATTCCTAAACCAAACAAAGACCCCTCTTCTTGCACCAGATATCTGACCATAGCCTTGCTTAACTTCGATTACAAAATCTTAACAAATATTCTCACCACCAGATTGACACCCCTGTTACCCAATATTATTCATAGAGACCAAGTATGATTTATATTACACAGACAGGCAGGTGATAATACAAGAAGAGTTCTAGATATTCTGAATAAAAGATCAGAGGCAGCGATCCTTCTCAGCCTGGATGCCGAGAAGGCTTTTGATAGGCTGAGCTGGCCCTTTCTGTTTGCCACGTTGGGCTACCTTGGCATCCAGGGAGAGTTTCTTCAAACGCTCTTGTTTATACTCACACCCCTTGAGTGTGATACATTTTCCAAAAGCCAATTCCACATTCTTTAGTATTACAAACGGTACAAGGCAGGAGTGCCCACTTTCCCCCGACTTCTATATGCTCTTTTCAATTAATCCCTCGCCTGTCATATCCATAATAATCCGGATATTACCGGAGTTAAAGTTGGAAATCACGGATACGTAATTTCCTTATTAGCAGACGATGATCTACTCACCCTCACCAAACTGGCTATATCTATTCCAAATTTACAAAACACCTTGACAGAATATAGCTATATATCAGGCTACAAATTAAATACCTGGAAGTCAGAGGCCCTCCCCCATTAATCTGACCTCCCAGCAAATAGACCTATTAAAACAGAATTTGGCCTACATCTGGAAACAAAATTTCTTAACTTGATTTATAATCACAGCTAAATCCACAACTCTGTTTATAGCAAACTTCCCACACCTCCTGCAACAAACCAAATTTTTATTAAACAAATAGAAACCCAACACACGGTGGATTTGATGGCAGAGGTGTCAAGGACGCCATTTACCGGTATGTGAAAATAAAGAAACCAAGCCTGAATAGAGGTGGGGTGGTTCGACACCAACTGTCTGCCATGTACATTGCTGTTTTGACACCTTACCCTGGGCGTTCCTATAACACCTCTTAGCCACAATGCAATCAAGCCTTGCATTCATAATGTCCTTAACACCTGGCTGTGATATGGTAATTGGGACTTTTCAGGGTACATAATTGCTAACAAATCCTTGTACAAGTCATTCTAAGTCCAGTTGATCTAACTGAATACAACCAATATACACTGCGACCCAACAGACCCAATATCCAACCACATGTATGATTTCCCCACTTTACAAAACCTCAAAAAGTTACCATCTAGACTCCTCATCTCATTCCTACAATTGAAACATTTACTACCAAATATTATACCCCGATCTCTTCCTACCCCGTCTTTCTACTTTGGAACAAGTAGCTTATGCAGGCCCACTCCAGAGACACCTGATATCAACACTATACGGTATCCTGGCAATTTCACCTGATAGCCCATCAATTACATGCAAATATATGACTGACTGGGGAACCTGGTTGGGAAGAGAAATCAGCAGGGAAATTTTTTTTTTAAAAAAAGCCTAAAAATCCAGCCTCGACTTATACTCAAGTCACTAACTTGTTATCTAGTAAGCCGGCATCCGCAACGCTCCCCTCCACAGTTCTGATGGGTGACGTCAATAGCCGGCGCCGAGTAGTGACGTCAGGCACCAGTGGAGTGGAGCGGAGCGAGCAGACGTCGGCTTACAGGATAAGAGGTTAGTGTACTGCACCATACTACTCTAATCCACTGGCCTTCTCTGCACGTGTACCTTCGCTCTGGGGGTGGGGGTGGTTGGGACAGTAGTCCCATACAGTAAGCCCAATTCCTGCCACTGAAACTACAACTCCCAGCAAATAAAGCATACTGGGAGTTGTAGTTTTTCAAACATCTGGAGTGCCAAGGAATGGGGGTTACTGTATGAGATTAAAGGGCAACTAATGGCTTAAAACAATACAGAACCAGGAGCATTCTGTATGCCTTCTGGAACTGTATTGTTTTGAGGCTTTAGTTGCCCTTTAAATAGACAGCACGAATTCCCAAACAGTAGTCCCATAAAGGAATAGCCATTCTGGATTTGGCTATTACTGTATGGGAATTCTGCTTTCCATTTAAAGGGCAACTAAAGTCTCAAAACAATACGGAATCAGAAGGCAGTAGTGGTCACATTTTCTACCCTCGACTTATACTCGAGTCAGTCATGTTTTACTCATTTTCTAGGTAAAAATAGGTACCCCGTCTTATACTCAGATCGACTTATATTCGAGTATATATACGGTATTCGACCCTTCTGGAACTTAGCTATACAGCTAGCTCAGAATATAGTGGGCAGACAACTTCCTTCTGATCCCATCCACTGGATCTTGGGCCTCCCACTTCCTAAATTGTCTAAATCAGAGGCACGTTTTTGCACACACTTGACAATGGCAAATCGTTGCCTCATAACTCTACACTGGAAACATATTAAAGCCCCAACAGAGGGAGACCTTATGACCAGCATAGCAGAGATGCGAACTATGGAGTATCTTACTGCATTAATTAGTGATAAAACAGACAAGTTCTTCCAGACATTGGCCCTCTGGGATCAGTACATGTTTCCTCCCTGATTGAAAAACAAATGGAGATGAGACCAGATGATTGTATATCGCATGAGAAGATCTAGCAGTTAAGAATGAAAGTCCTATACCTGGCAGAAAGCCAAATATCTCTTTTACATAATCTTTAAAACTTCTTGGCTGGTACCCCACAGACTCCCCACCTGGGTCAGATACTACCTTAAATACATCATAAAGTTATACAAGATGCTGATTACTGTACGTACTATGATTGAGAGCCATTTTTCAATGGTTCCATCATAAAGATAAACCAAATGGCACTATATTTTAAATACTATGGTACAAGATGGACATGTTTAATTACATTTTGTTAATTTTGTTAATACTTTAGTAACCTAATTCAGGGTAATTTAGTCTAATTTAAAAATATCAAGGACCACACTACCCCTTTGTAACATACGCTGTTCATTTTATGTAATAATGTTTATTTGAAAAAATGAAATAAAAATTAAAGTATATAATAAAAAAATTAAAAAAAGGCATTATCGGCAGTGGCAAACTAGTTATTATAATTAAAAATGTTTTTAAATTAAGTGGGGCATTGTTCACCTAACAGTTATATGACTATGTTCTGAATTATTTTTTTTCCCCAGACACTCTTATTGCTGTGCTAGAGAGGGACACACTAGGAATACGTGAAATTCGACTTTTTAATGCTGTTGTACGCTGGTCGGAAGCAGAATGTCAGAGGCAGCAATATCCAGTTACGTCTGAAAATAAACGCAAGGCTCTTGGCAAGGCATTGACTCTTATCCGCTTTCCTCTTATGACCATTGAAGAGTTTGCAGCAGGTATCCTGTCCTTTATTTACACACACCCCAAACACAATTTTTGCTATACTTGCTATACCATAAATGCTTCTAATATTACTTACACAGCTAGATCCCTCGCCACAGCTCTGCTCTCTCTGTAGCTTCCGCATTTGGCTGTCAGTTAAAGC